>OY735211.1:65388984-65403984 GCA_963457665.1 Thysanoteuthis rhombus | reverse complement strand
TGCAGTATATCCATTGGTACTGTTGCAATCAGCACACCAAACTGCGCCAGAAAAATAAATAGGTAAAAATGACATTCAAAAGACCATTTTTGACGGCTCACTTATGTATGCGCTGGAAGTTCCTTCTCGACCAATACCAGCTATTTCCATCAGATTGGGCTAAATCAAAAACTACATCAAATGCAGCCGATCCAATGTTACCGTTGCAATCAGCACGTCAAATTACACCAGAATAAGCCATAAAAGCAAATAGGTAAAAATGACATCCAAAAGACCATTTTTGACGGCTCACTTATGTATGAGCTGGAAGTGGCTTCATGACCTATAGCAGCTATTTCCATGAAATTGGGCTAAATCGACAAATTCAACAAATGCAGACAATTCAATTGTACCATTCCAATCAGCACGTCAAAATACGCCAAAAAAATCCATATAAATAAATAAGTAAAAATGACATCCAAGAGACCATTTTTGACGGCTCACTTATGTATGTGCTGGAAGTGCCTTTTCGACCAATAGCAGCTATTTCCATCAAATTGGGCTAAATCGACAAATACATCAAATGCAGCAAATTCAATGGTACTGTTGCAATCAGCACACCAAACTACGCCAGAAAAAGCCATAAAATCGATAGGTAAAAATGACATTCAAAAGACCATTTTGGACGGCTCACTTATGTATGACCTGGAAGTGCCTTCTCAAAGAATTGCAGCTATTTCCATCGAAGTAGGCTAAATCGAAAAATACATCAAATCCACCCGATCCAATGGTACAGTTGCAATCAGCACGTCAAACTACGCCAGAAAAAGCCATAAAACCGATAGGTAAAAATGACATTCAAAAGACCATTTTTGAGGGCTCTCTTATGTATGAGGTAGAAGTGCCTTCTCGACCAATAACGGCCATTTCAATCAAATTGGGCTAAATCAAAAAATACATCAAATCCATCCGATCCAATGGTACTGTTGCAATCAGTACGTCAAACTACGCCTGGAAAAGCCATCAAATCAAATTGTAAAAATGACATTCGAAAGACCATTTTTGACGGCTCACTTATGTATGTGCTGGGAGTGCCTTCTCGATTAATGGCGGCTATTTACATCAAATAGGGTTAAATCGAAAAATACATCAAATCCACCCGATCCAATGGTACAGTTGCAATCAGCACGTCAAACTACGCCAGAAAAAGCCATAAAACCGATAGGTAAAAATGACATTCAAAAGACCATTTTTGAGGGCTCTCTTATGTATGAGGTAGAAGTGCCTTCTCAAAGAATTGCAGCTATTTCCATCGAAGTAGGCTAAATCGAAAAATACATCAAATTCACCCGATCCAATAGTACCGTTGCAATCAGCACGTCAAACTACGCCAGAAAAAAGCCATAAAATCGATGGGTAGAAATGACATTCACAAGACCATTTTTGACGGCTCACTTATGTAGGTGCTGGAAGTGATTTCTCGACCAATACCAGCTATTTCAATCAAATTAGGCTAAATCGAAAAATATATCAAATGCAGACAATCCAATGGTAATGTTGCAATCAGCACGTCAAACTACGACGGAAAAAGCCATGAAATCGATAAGTAAAAATGACATTCGAAAGATCATTTTTGACAGCTCACTAATGTATGTACTGGAAGCGTTTTCTCGACCAATAGCAGCTATTTCTATCAAATTGGGCTGAATTCGAAAATACATCGAATGCAGCCGATTCAATGGTACCATTGCAATCAGCACGTCAAACTACGCCAGAAAAAGCCATAAAATCGATAGGTAAAAATGACATTCGAAAGACAATTCCGATGGATAACTTATGTTTGTGCTGGAAGTGGCTTCTCGACCAACAACGGCTATTTCCATCAAATTGGGTTAAATCGAAAAATATATCAAATCCACCCGATCCAATGGTTCTGTTGCAATCACCACGTCAAACTACGCCAGAACAAGCCATGATATCGATTGGTAAAAAGTATATTCAAAAGACCATTTTTGACGGCTCTCTTTTGTATGTTTTAGAAGTGTTTTCTCGGCCAAAAGCGGCTATTTCCATCAAATTGGGCTGAATCAAAAAATACATCAAATGCAGCTGATCCAATGGTACAGTTGCAATCAGCACGTCAAACTACGCCATAACAAGCCATGATATCGATGGGTAAAAATGACATTCAAAAAACCATTTTTAACGGCTCTCTTTGGTATGTTTTGGAAGTGTTTTCTTGGCCAATAGCGACTATTTCGATCAAATTGGGCTAAATCAAAAAATACATCAAATCCATCCGATCCAATGGTACTGTTGCAATCAGTACGTCAAACTACGCCTGGAAAAGCCATAAAATAAAAGGTAAAAATGACATTCGAAAGACCATTTTTGACGGCTCACTTATGTATGTGCTGGGAGTGCCTTCTCGATTAATGGCGGCTATTTACATCAAATAGGGTTAAATCGAAAAATACATCAAATCCACCCGATCCAATGGTACAGTTGCAATCAGCACGTCAAACTACGCCAGAAAAAGCCATAAAACCGATAGGTAAAAATGACATTCAAAAGACCATTTTTGAGGGCTCTCTTATGTATGAGGTAGAAGTGCCTTCTCGACCAATAACGGCCATTTCAATCAAATTGGGCTGAATCAAAAAATACATCAAATGCAGCTGATCCAATGGTACCGTTGCAATCAGCACGTCAAACTACGCTAGGAAAAGCCATCAAATCAAATTGTAAAAATGACATTCGAAAGACCATTTTTGACGGCTCACTTATGTATGTGCTGGGAGTGCCTTCTCGATTAATGGCGGCTATTTGCATCAAATAGGGTTAAATCGAAAAATACATCAAATCCACCCGATCCAATAGTACAGTTGCAATCAGCACGTCAAACTACGTCAGAAAAAGCCATAAAATCGATAGGTAAAAATGACATTCAAAAGACCATTTTTGAGGGCTCTCTTATGTATGAGGTAGAAGTGCCTTCTCGACCAATAACGGCCATTTCAATCAAATTGGGCTGAATCAAAAAATACATCAAATGCAGCTGATCCAATGGTACCGTTGCAATCAGCACGTCAAACTACGCCAGAAAAAGCCATAAAATCGATAGGTAAAAATGACATTCAAAAGACCATTTTTGAGGGCTCTCTTATGTATGAGGTAGAAGTGCCTTCTCGACCAATAACGGCCATTTCAATCAAATTGGGTTGAATCAAAAAATACATCAAATGCAGTTGATCCAATGGTAACGTTGCAATCAGCACGTCAAACTACGCTAGGAAAAGCCATCAAATCAAATTGTAAAAATGACATTCGAAAGACCATTTTTGACGGCTCACTTATGTCTGTGCTGGGAATGCCTTCTTGACCAATAGCAGCTATTTCCAGCAAATTGGGCTTAATTGAAAAATACATCAAATCCACCCAATTCAATAATATCTTTAAAATCAGCACGTCAAACTACGCATGAAAAAGCTATAAAATCGATAGGTGAAAATGACATTCAAAACACCATTTTTGACGGCTCACTTATGTATGTGCTGGAAGTGCCTTCTCGACCAATAGCGGCTATTTCCATCAAATTTGGCTAAATCGAAAAATATATCAAATGCAGACAATCCAATGGTATTGTTGCAATCAGCACACTAAACTACGCCAGAAAAAGCCATTAAATCGATAAGTGAAAATGACATTCAAAAAACAATTTTTGACGGCTCAATTATGTTTCTGCTGTAAGTGCCTTCTCGACCAATACCAGCTATTTCCATCGAATTGGGCTGAATTGGAAAATACATCAAATGCAGCCATATCAATGGTACCATTGCAATCAGCAAATCAAACTACGCCAGAAAAAGCCATAAAATCAATAGGTGAAAATCACATCCAAAAGACCATTTTTGACGGCTCACTTATGTAGGTGCTGGAAGTGCTTTCTCGACCAATACCAGCTATTTCAATCAAATTAGGCTAAATCGAAAAATACATAAAATGCAGACAATCCAATGGTAATGTTGCAATCAGCACGTCAAACTACGACGGAAAAAGCCATGAAATCGATAAGTAAAAATGACATTCGAAAGATCATTTTTGACAGCTCACTCATGTATGTACAGGAAGTGTTTTCTCGACCAATAGCGGCTATTTCTATCAAATTGGGCTGAATTCGAAAATACATCAAATGCAGCCGATTCAATGGTACCATTGCAATCAGCACGTCAAACTACGCCAGAAAAAGCCATAAAATCGATAGGTAAAAATGACATTCGAAAGACAATTTCGATGGATAACTTATGTTTGTGCTGGAAGTGGCTTCTCGACCAACAACGGCTATTTCCATCAAATTGGGTTAAATCGAAAAATATATCAAATCCACCCGATCCAATGGTTCTGTTGCAATCACCACGTCAAACTACGCCAGAACAAGCCATGATATCGATTGGTAAAAAGTATATTCAAAAGACCATTTTTGATGGCTCTCTTTTGTATGTTTTGGAAGTGTTTTCTCGGCCAAAAGCGGCTATTTCCATCAAATTGGGCTAAATCGAAAAATACATCAAATCCACCCGATCCAATGGTACCGTTGCAATCAGCACGTCAAACTACGCCAGAACAAGCCATGATATCGATGGGTAAAAATGACATTCAAAAAACCATTTTTAACGGCTCTCTTTGGTATGTTTTGGAAGTGTTTTCTCGGCCAATAGCGACTATTTCGATCAAATTGGGCTAAATCAAAAAATACATCAAGTCCATCCGATCCAATGGTACTGTTGCAATCAGTACGTCAAACTACGCCTTGAAAAGCCATAAAATAACAGGTAAAAATGACATTCGAAAGACCATTTTTGACGGCTCACTTATGTATGTGCTGGGAGTGCCTTCTCGATTAATGGCGGCTATTTACATCAAATAGGGTTAAATCGAAAAATACATCAAATGCACCCGATCCAATGGAACAGTTGCAATCAGCACGTCAAACTACGCCAGAAGAAGCCATAAAACCGATAGGTAAAAATGACATTCAAAAGACCATTTTTGAGGGCTCTCTTATGTATGAGGTAGAAGTGCCTTCTCGACCAATAACGGCCATTTCAATCAAATTGGGCTGAATCAAAAAATACATCAAATGCAGCTGATCCAATTGTAACGCTGCAATCAGCACGTCAAACTACGCTAGGAAAAGCCATCAAATCAAATTGTAAAAATGACATTCGAAAGACCATTTTTGACGGCTCACTTATGTCTGTGCTGGGAATGCCTTCTGGACCAATAGCAGCTATTTCCAGCAAATTGGGCTTAATTGAAAAATACATCAAATCCACCCAATTCAATAATATCTTTAAAATCAGCACGTCAAACTACGCATGAAAAAGCTATAAAATCGATAGGTAAAAATGACATTCAAAAGACCATTTTTGAGGGCTCTCTTATGTATGAGGTAGAAGTGCCTTCTCGACCAATAACGGCCATTTCAATTAAATTGGGCTGAATCAAAAAATACATCAAATGCAGCTGATCCAATGGTAACGTTGCAATCAGCACGTCAAACTACGCTAGGAAAGCCATCAAATCAAATTGTAAAAATGACATTCGAAAGCAAATTTATACGGCTCACTTATGTCTGTGCTGGGAATGCCTTCTTGACCAATAGCAGCTATTTCCAGCAAATTGGGCTTAATTGAAAAATACATCAAATCCACCCAATTTAATAATATCTTTAAAATCAGCACGTCAAACTACGCATGAAAAAGCCATAAAATCGATAGGTAAGAATGACATTAAAAAGACCACTTTTGACGGCTCACTTATGTAAGTGCTGGAAGTGCCTTCTCAACCAATAGCGGCTATTTCCGTCAAATTGGGCTAAATCGAGAAATACATCAAATCCATCAGATCCAATGGTACCGTTGAAATCAGCACGTCAAACTACGCCAGAAAAAGCCATAAAATCGATAGGTGAAAATGACATTCAAAACACCATTTTTGACGGCTCACTTATGTATGTGCTGGAAGTGCCTTCTCGACCAATATTGGCTATTTCCATCAAATTTGGCTAAATCGAAAAATATATCAAATGCAGACAATCCAATGGTATTGTTGCAATCAGCACACTAAACTACGCCAGAAAAAGCCATTAAATCGATAAGTGAAAATGACATTCAAAAAACAATTTTTGACGGCTCAATTATGTTTCTGCTGTAAGTGCCTTCTCGACCAATACCAGCTATTTCCATCAAATTGGGCTGAATAGGAAAATACATCAAATGCAGCCGATTCAATGGTACCATTGCAATCAGCAAGTCAAACTACGCCAGAAAAAGCCATAAAATCAATAGGTAAAAATGACATTCGAAGGACAATTTTTGATGGCTCACTTATGTATTTGCTGGAAGTACCTTCTCGACCAATAGAGGTTATTTCATCAAATTGGGCTAAATCGGAAAATATATCAAATCCACCCGATCCAATGGTACTGTTGCAATCAGCACGTCAAACTACGCAAGAAAAAGCCATGGTATGGATAGGTAAAAAGTATATTCAAAAAACCATTTTTGACGGCTCTCTTATGTATGTGCTGGAAGTGCTTTCTTGGCCAATAGCGGCTATTTCCATCAAATTGGGCTGAATCGAAAAATACATCAAATGCATCAGATCCAATGGTACTCTTGCAATTAGCACGTCAAACTACGCCAGAAAAAGCCATGATATGGATAGGTAAAAAGTATATTCAAAAGACCATTTTTGACGGCTCTATTTTGTATGTTTTGGAAGTGTTTTCTTGGCCAATAGCGGCTATTTCCATCAAATTTGGCTAAATTGAAAAATACATCAAATGCAGACAATCCAATGGTACCGTTGCAATCAGCACGTCAAACTACGCCTGAAGAAGCCATAAAATCAATAGGTAAAAATGACATCCAAAAGACCAT
The DNA here is from genome assembly GCA_963457665.1 of Thysanoteuthis rhombus. Classification (NCBI taxonomy): domain Eukaryota; kingdom Metazoa; phylum Mollusca; class Cephalopoda; order Oegopsida; family Thysanoteuthidae; genus Thysanoteuthis; species Thysanoteuthis major. Next base: position 65,397,061 of record OY735211.1, on the reverse strand, counting down.
TTTTGACAGCTCACTTATGTATGTGCTGGAAGTGCCTTCTCGACCAATATTAGCTATTTCCATCGAAAAGGTCTTAATCAAAAATACATCAAATCCACCCAATTCAATGGTACCGTTGCAAACAGCACGTTGAACTGCGCCAGAAAATGCCATAAAATCTATAAGTTTAAATGACATTCAAAACATGATTTTTGACGGCTCACTTATGTATGTGCTGGAAGTGCCTTCTTGACCAATAGTGGCTATTTACATCACATTGGGCTGAATCAAAAAATACATCAAATCCACCCAATCCAATGGTACCGTTGTAATCAGCACGTCAAACTACGCCAGAAAAAGCCAGAAAATCGATAGGTAAAAATGACATTCAAAGACCATTTTTGACAGCTTAGTCATGTATATTCTAGAAGATCTTTCTTGACATACAGCGGCTATTCCCATCAAATTCGGCTAAATCAAAAAATACATTAATTCCACCCAATTAAATGGTACCGTTGCAATCAACATGCCAAACTACGCCAGAAAAAGCCATTAAATTGATAGGTAAAAATTACATTCGAATGACCATTTTTGACGGCTCACTTATGTATGTGCTTGAAGTGCCTTCTCGATCAATAGCAGCAATTTCCATTGAATTGGGCAAAATGAAAAAATACATCCAATCCACCCAATCCAATGGTACTGTTGCAATCAGCATGTCAAGCTACGTCAGAAAAAGCCATAAAATCAATAGGTAAAAATCACATTCAAAGCACCATTTTTGACTGCTCACTTATGTATGTGCTGGAAGTGCCTTCTCGACCAGTGGTGGCTTTTTGATCAAATCGGGCTAAATAGAAAAATACATCAAATCCACCCAATTCAATGGTACAGTTGCTATCAACACGCTAAACTACGCCAGGAATAGCCATAAAATCGATAGGTAAAAATGACAATCAAAAGACAATTTTTGACGGCTCATTTATGTATCTGCTAGAAATGCAATTTCGGTTAATTGTGCTTATTTCCATCAAATCGGGCTAAATCGAAAAATCCATCAAATCCACCCAATCTAATGGTACCGTTGCAATCAGCACATCGATATACGCCAGAAAAAGCAATAAAATCGATAGGTAAAAATCACATTCAAAAGACCATTTTTGACAGCTTACTTATGTATGTGCTAGACGTGCTTTCTTGACATATAGCGGCTATTTCCATCAAATTGGGTTAAATCGAAAAATACATCCAATCACACCAATTCAATGGTACTGTTGCATTCAACACTTCAAAGTACGCCAGAAAAAGCCATTAAATCGATAGGTAAAAATGACAATCAGAAGACCATTTTTGACGGCTCACTTATGTATGAGCTGGAAGTGCCTTCATGACCTATAGCAGCTATTTCCATGAAATTTTGCAAAATGGAAAAATACATCAAATCCACCCAATTAAACGGTACCGTTGCAATCAACGCGTCAAACTACGCCAGAAAAAGCCATAAAATCAATAGGTAAAAATGACATTCAAAAAACCATTTTTGATGGCTTACTCATTTATTGTGCTAGAAGTGTATTTTCGGTCAATGGCTGCTATTTCCATTAAATTGGGCTAAATCGAAAAATACATCAAATCCACCCGATCCAATGGTACCGTTGCAATCAGCACGTCAAATTACGTCAGAAAAAGCCATAAAATGGATAGGTATAAATGACATTCAAAAGACCATTTTTGACGGTTTACTGATCTATAGGTTTCGGCTTCAGCTGTATGGGTGATGGCCTCATAAACTATACTAAACCAGCCTTGTTTTTGGGTTAGTAAAGAAGGCAACAAGTCGGAATTTTGTTTAAATATTATATATAGAATATTGATTATCAATATCTCATGAGATGGGAAATGCCTATTTGCAGTTGAAAAGAGAGGAGGCCAATTTTCATCGAAGTCAAACTGACGACTGGTCTCTCATGTCACGAACGGTAGTTTATTGAATGGTTGCAGCAGTTGACGGTTACGAAGGGTGGCGTCTAACACGAGAGAGACTGGCAGCGGTTCATTTCTCCAAACCCAATTTTACTCTGACTCAGTCACGAAAATCCCTCCTATTTAAGCCCTTGGTATCAACACTGTATTTCTTTGTAATTGACTTCCTTTCTTTCTTTTCCTGTTATCTCGATCCTTCCAGAATATCCCAAATATTGACCCTCATCCATCTCGTGACGCAAGTCCGTCCAAGATCATAAATCAATCTCCCCCTCTCTCAAGAACTCAACAAATTACTTTTCTTTCAAAAGCTTTACTCTTTCTCTCGAGACCCCAGACACTGGCCCTTATCTGGCCATGTAACCAGGAGGAGAACTTCTCTAAAAGTACTTGTTTTTGCAACCCAGGGAATTGACAGAAGATATTAAGTTGAGAAACTACAGGTGCCTGCACTTAGAAGCACGTAATTCTCACTTCTTACGGTATCTCCAAAAAACATATTAAACACTTATCTGGTCATCGAATCGGGAAGAGACCTTCTCTAAAAGTACTTGTTTTTGCAACCCAAGGATTTGACGTAAGATATTAAATTGAGGAAGTACAGGTACCCGCACTTGGGAGCACGTAATTCTCACTTTCCACAGTATCCTCAAAAAACACATTATCCCTTTTAACACAGATAACTCCTTTTGTAATAACCATAGTAATTACTGGTAATAACCATAGGAACTTTTGGTAACAACCATAGTAATTTTCAGGACACGGGGGACTCCTGGCCCCCTAGTGTCACACAGGCTACATCAGTAAAATTGGGCTGAATCGAAAAATACATCAAATACAGGCAATCCAATGGTACTGTTGCAATCAACACGTCAAACTACGCCTGAAAAAGCCATAAAATCGATAGGTAAATATGACATTCGAAAGACCATTTTTGAGGGCTTATGTGCTAGAAATGCCTCCTCGGCCAATCCCGGCCGTTCCTGTCAAAATAGGCTAAATCAAAAACTACATCAAATACAGCCGATCCAATGGTACTGTTGCAATCAACACGCCAAACTACGCCAGAAAAAGCCATAAAATCGATGGGTAAATATGACATTCGAAAGACCATTTTTGATGGCTTATGTGCTAGAAATGCCACCTTGGCCAGTACCGGCTATATCCGTCAATGTGGGCTAAATTGGAAACTACATCAAATACAGCTGATCCAATGTTACCGTTGCAATCAGCATGTCCACCTTGCTAGAAAAGACCTTAACATCAATAGTTAAAAATGACATTCGAAAGATCATCTTTGACGGTTTATGTGCTAGATGTGCCTTTTCGGCCAATACCGGCTATTCCTGTCAAAATGGGCTGAATCAACAACTACATCAAATACAGCCGATGTTGTCATTTTTAATTTTGTTAAATATCGTTTCGTTTGAGGAGTTATGTATCAATCTAGTTTCTAGAGATTTGGGGATATTTTCAATGATTTCATTTGGGTGGTTATATTTGGTTATATTCTATATGCTTCTTAAGTGTTGTTATTTAATTAAGCAATAATGTCTATTAAGTGTAATATTTCAATATTAGCCTTCATTTCTACTTTAAAATTATTTTTATCATTTCTTTTATTATATATTTTTTATCTTTTTGGATTTTTGCGTATTAGTATTTCCAACAATTAGTAGGCCATCATCCTGGTATAAACCCATGTTTTTAGAATCTAATTTACGATTAAAGTTGTATAGACGCTCCAACAAAGACCACGAGAGGTGTCACAAATTGAAAAGGAATAATCGACACTAGGTGTAAAATATGCAACGGGATTTGTATCAGTATTATTACAGGGTGACTGGTAAAAGATACGTCGATGCGGGTGAAAACACTATAGAATGACTATTCATCTGTCTTTTGGATCATCTACTTGATGTCTCTTAGTATGTCTATTTGCATAGCATTAACAAAGCTCTCGAGTCGAAACTATAAGTTTTTCAGGATCATACATTTCATATCTCTTGGTGCATCAATCTGTATAGCTTCACCAAAGTTCTCATTGTGTGGGTCAGCACTAATCGTGATGGCAAGGAACGTGAATTCTCAGTGGCATCTCTCACTTTCTTCTACAATTTAAAAATAGTTGGCTTATATGATGGTTGGCTCCCTTTGAGTGTAGAGTGAACGGCTAAAGTGTTTTAAATTGAAATCGTGCTAAGTTAAACAATTTTCATTGTGCCCTCATCAATTTTCAAAACCTACAAATTTCTCTTAGAATTATAGGCAATAGATGTGTCCAGATCCTCTGGTAATCAAATTACCTACCCGAAAACTAAAGGTATTTCCCTAACCAAGGGATTATTAAATCTCTCAAAGAAAGGCAATTAATCATACAGCTGTATTCTGTCAAGGCCAAGCTCGTTCGGCATTTTTAGAACTTAACTCCTGGGTTCAATATTTATTGCTTTACAGTTTAGATTTTCATCTGTTCCTTATCTAAGGATGGTTTCATTTGGAAAAGCCAGGGTAACTATTCTGCTCGCATAAAGTACACTCAACCTCATCAGGTTGTTTGAGTTTCCGGTTTTTCAAATTCACCCTTCATTTCAATGCAGTCAGTTTTGTAATTAACCCTCCATTTCAATAGTGTCACATTTCTGCAACATTGTTGGTTTCATCTTGTACACAGGGAAAACTCAAATTTTTGGTTCTCGTGGAGAACATTGGAAAATATGTGAAATAGCATTCAGTAATACAAATATTAAATACACTATATATACATATATATATATATATATATATATATATATATATATATATATATATAAATACTATTTATTATATAAAAATATAATATTACATAGATATTATAGAATGCATATATTATATATACTACATATATTCTGGTAACATATGTCAATATATATATTACACAATAAAAATATATATTACATATGTATATGCATTTTACAAATATATATTCTCTACGTATATATTATAAATGTATCGTGTGTATTATATATATGTTATATACCATACACAATGAACATGTGTATATAATGTAAATATAAATATGTATGATATTTTGATGAATAAACCTAATATATGTATACAATATAAGTATACTTGAGATATATATGGAAAAGATAAACTACATAAAAATAGAATACATATAATGTATATTAATATCATATGCATATTATAAACATATTTTGTGTTTGACATGTACATATATATCATATCAATGTTATAAACTCATATATTTCATTTATTAATATATATCGAAAATGAATCATTTGTACACATATCATATATATATATATATCATGCATGTATCATATACACATATTATATGTATGAACATATATATAAATATATATCATGTACATGTATATTGTATATATGTATTATATTATTATGAGTATTACATACATATTTTATATAATCCTGAAAATTATATTTTATATATAATGCAAAGATTTGTACATACGTAGGCTACATACATCTATGTACTATTTACACATACAAGATGATATACAATAAGTATATATAATATGTATATATATATTACATAAATATGTTTTTCATGCATATATATCATTTTTCTATATACGGTAGGTATTGAATATATATATACCTTACATAATATTATTCTTATATTATATATATTGTACGTGTATGAAATGTAATACATATCATATATATATATATATATATATATATATATATATATATATCGATGCATATCATATATATCGTGCATTATTTATGTTATTTACGTATGAATATATTTTATCTATATACATTTATTATATTCACATATACATGTATATATAATCATATTATATATATATATATATATATAAATACTCATATATATACATATATTGCGTAAATATAATGTATGAATATATATTACTCAAACATATTTTATATATTTTATTTATGAAATATAAAATTACATTTTATGCATATTCACATATTTCAGATATACATTTTAAAAAAACAATCGTACATCAAATGTGTTAAGTGTTTTGCATATGCATATACATCTTGAATAGAACACATATATGATATATATACATATAAATATATAACATAAATATGATATATATATATATACATATACATATATATACATATATATATATATATGAATATATTTCATATAACAAATGAAAATGTACATCATAGACAAATATACAGTAGATATATAAATATATAAATATACAAACGCAATGGGTACAAATATTCGATATATATGTAAAAATATATACAAATATAAATATGTACGCATAAACTATATAAGTGTATTATATATACACACGTAATATGTATATTTATATATATCTATATATGTGTGTAAAATATATATGCAATATACATATATATGAGTGCATATGCATAACAGTTATGTAAAATATACATATGCAATATATATATGCATATTTCAAGTATATATAACCTAAGTATATATATATTATATATCCATATTAGAGAATACATATATGCTCAATATATATATATATATATATGTATATATATATATATATATATATTTACATATATATTCAAAAATGTATATCTACACAATATATATATATAGATATTTCATATACTATGTATAAATACTATAGACAATAATTATGTATATATGTGAATTTGTATACGTACAATAAAATAAATAGATTAATATATACTTGTGTGTGTATATATATATATATATACATACATATATATATATATTTATATGATATATATATAATTATATATATATAATTATATATATAATATATATCAAATATATACATATCTAATATATATATCTAATATATATATATAATATTTATCATTATTTATATATATAATTTTATATATATGTAACATACATATATAATATACATACTTATATATATATAATATATGTTTACGTGATATATATGTATATGCAATATATGTATATAAATATATGTAATACATATATGTGCAATATATATGTAATATATATATGTGATCTAAAAATGTAATATATATATGTGTAATATATATATGTAATATATATATATGTGTAATATATATATGTAATATATATATGTGATATATATATGTAATATATATATATGTGTAATATATATATATGTAATATATATATACGTGATATATATACGTAATATATATATATGTGTGTAATATATTTATATATATGCAATAAATATATATATTATATATATATTTATATATATGTACATAGAATATATATTTATATATGAAATATATGTACTTATATATATATATGTAATATATATATATATTTATATATAGATACATAATATACATATTTACTTAGAAATATACATAATATACATAATAAATATATATGTACTTATATATATATATATATATATATATATATATATATATATGTATATATATATACATATATATTTATATAATGTGTGCCGTAGAGACTGAGACAGACTTGGGAGTAAAATGTTTAGAGGTAACGTTTATCAATTCTTCATTGTAAATTGTCCAGACATCTCTCGGGATTATTCCCATGTCCCGTGCTGTGTGCAATGTGAGTTTGAAGTTTCCTCCTTGAATCTTAGTCTACTATGAGGAGCTATGCATTGTGGGTGAAGTGTGTTATAAGGGCTGCTATAGGCCTCCTGCTGAGTGGGAGAAGGTCCAGTTTGGTATCAGGTCTTTGGTTAAACAGCAAAAGTTGGTCTTGGGGAGGGCAGAGTACATTGGGGTAGAGGGGAGTGATTCAAAGTTAGATTTTTTGGTATGATAGGATCGGAGGGTGGTGAGGTCAAAGAGCTACATAGCTTTTAACCTTACAAGTTATCAAAATGTGTTGGCTATGATTTGGATAGGGTTTATAACTAGCCGAATTGAATTTTTCCTAATGGTCTGGTTGACTTTGGAACTTCCATTATAAGATGTATCTTGAATGTGGGTGTAGGGATATTATTGGTGAGAGTTTCCTGTATTAAGGTTCTGCCCACTGAAAGTTGTTAAGTTTGGTGTTTAATCCATTCCGATGTGGGGTTTTGAGTTTCTATCTATATATATCTATGCATATAATAAATAACATAAAATATATATATATGTATATGTATATATA
>OY735211.1:65351484-65381484 GCA_963457665.1 Thysanoteuthis rhombus | reverse complement strand
GCCTCCTGCTGAATGTAAGAATGACCAGCAGGTATTGGGATTTTGGTAAAGCAGCAGCAGTTGGTCTTGGGGAGGGCAGAGTGTGTCAAGGTAGGGGGTAGTGTTGTGGAGGTGGATTTTTGGTATGTTTGGGATAATGTGGAAGGAGGGGTGGTGGGGTCAAGGAGCTACATAGGTATCAACCTTAAAAGTTACTGAAAATGTTTTGGCTCTGATTTGGACAGGGGTTATAACAGGCTAAGGTGAAGTTTTTTTCCTATGGGTCTAGGTGACTTTGAAGCTTCCATTATTGAATGTGTCTAAGATGTGGGTGTGAGGATATTAATGGTAGGAGTTGTGTGTATTAGTGTTCTGTGTGGTGAGGGTTGTTCAGTTTAGTATTTAATCCATTAGGATATAGGGTTTTAAGTTTGTTGATCCATATGTCTTCGTGTTTTTCTAGAACTTTAGTTACGTCAATTGGAGTAGTTTTTTCTATTTTTTCTATGATGGCGAAGCTAGCGTCAGGGGCAAAATTGTGGTCAGGTGTGCGAAAGTGTAGTTCTACAGGAAGTGGGCTACGATTATTTTTTGACTTAAGCCTATGTCTATAATTGTTGAGTCTGATATTAAATTGCCACTCGGACTTGCCTATGTACTGTAACTTACATCTATCGCACTCTAGAAGGTATATAATGTTCTTACTGCGGCAGTTGCTATTGTGATATATGTGGTAACTCTCTTTTGTGGTGGTGCTTGTGAATGTGTTGGTGTACTTGAGGTGGTTGCAACATAGACTGTTTCTTATGATGCAAGGTGTGCAGAATTTAATTGTTCTAGGTGTATTTTTGTGTACGACTTTATTGTTAGCGATATTATTGCTACTAATCATGTCTCTGATGTTTTTAGGTCTGCGGTAAGAGATAACACATGGGTCTGTGAATGTTTCTTTTAGATCTGTTTTGATCGTGAGAATGTTCCATCTATAATTGATGATGTGTGCTAAGGTTGGGAGTGTGTTGTTGAAGGTTGTTATAAGGGGTATGCGGTTGGGTTTGTTATTATGGGACAGTAAAAGGGTTTAATCTCTGGGTATTCCAGTTGCTTTTTTTATTTTGTATTTGTTTTTTTGTGTCATCTAGTGGATAACCTCGTTGGGTGGAATATTGTATTAGGTTATGTTTGTGTCTGTTAAGTTCACTATTGGTGGAGCAGATATAGTTATATATGTATATATATGATCATATACATATACATATATAATAACATATATGTAAAATCATATATATATATATATATATATATATATATATATTATAATATATATTTATTTGATCATATATATATATGATCATATATATATATATGATCATATATATATATATGATCATATATATATATAATCAAATATACATATATGTAATCAAATATATATATATAATCATATATATATTTCTAATCATATATATATATTATCATATATATATATATTATCATATATATGTATATAATCATACATATATAATCATATATATACATATATAATCACATATATATATATAATCATACATATATTATCATATATATATATAATCATATATATATATAATCATATATATATAAAATCATATATATATATAATCATATACATATACATAATCATATATGTATATATATATGATCATATATATATATAATCATATATATATAAAATCATATATATATATGATCAAAAATATACATAAAATCATATTTATATATAATCATATATATATAATCATATTTATATATAACAATATATATATATAATCATATTTATATATAATCATACATATATAAATATATATATATGTATATATATATATATATACAATCATATATATATATATATAATCATATATATATATAATTATATATATATAATCATGTATATATATAATCATATATATATATAATCATATATATATATAATCATATATATATATATAATCATATATAAAATCATATATATATATATAATCATATATAAAATCATATATATATATATAATCATGTATAAAATCATATATATATATATAATCATGTATAAAATCATATATACATATAATATATATATATAATCATATATATACATATATAATATATAATCATATATGTATATATAATCATATATATATATATAATCATGTATATATATATAATCATACATATATATGTATGTATAATCATATATATATATATAGATAATCAGATATATATATGTATAATCATATATATATATATATGTATAATCATATATATATATATGTATAATCATATATATATATATAATCATATATATATATATATAATCATATATATATATATAATCATATATATATATAATCATATATATATATATTATCATATATATACATATAATCACTTACATAATCATATATGTCTATACATATAACATATATATATACAATCATATATATATATATATATAATCATATATATATATATATAATCATATATATATATATATAATCATATATATATATATATTATTAATATATATATATAATCATATATATATATATATAATCATATATATATATATATATAATCATATATATATATATATTATCATATATATATATATATAATCATATATATATATAATCATATATATATATATAATCATATATATGTATAAATATAACATATATATATATAATCATATTTATACATATATATTCATATATATATAATCATATATATAGATATAATCATATATATATATACAATCATATATATATAGATGAATATAATCATACATATATATACAATCATATATATATATAGATATAATCATATATATATATATATATATAAATATAATCATATATATATATATATATATAAATATAATCATATATATATATACTATCATATATATATATATATAAATATAATCATATATATATATACTAATATATATATATATATAAATATAATCATATATATGTATACTAATATATATATATATATAAATATAATCATATATATGTATACAATCATATATATATATATATATAAATATAATCATATATATGTATACAATCATATATATATATATAAATATCATCATATATATGTATACAATCATATATATATATATATATATATCATCATATATATGTATACAATCATATATATATATAATCATATATATGTATACAATTATATATATATATATATATATAAATATAATCATATATATATATACAATCATATATATATATATATAAATATAATCATATATATGTATATAATCATATATATATATATAAATATAAATATAATCATATATATATATACAATCATATATATATATATAAATATAATCATATATATATACAATCATATATATATAAATATAATCATATATATATATATATATACAATCATATATATATATATATATATATATATATATACAGTCATATATATATATATATATATACAGTCATATATGTATATATATATATATATATATATACAGTCATATATGTATATATATATATATATATATATACAGTCATATATATATATATATATATATATATATACAGTCATATATATATATATATATATATATATATATATATAGATATATATACAGTCATATATATATATATATGTACGTCCAAATATATATATATATATATATTTGCATAATATATTTATGTAGTTTATTTGTATGTATTATATATCTATGCAATAAATAGGGAATGCGACGGACCCAGATGTTAGAGTGTATCAAAATTACGTTTAAAGCTTGATTATTGATCGAATCAATTAGTGTGTTATACATATTTTGGGTAATGTCTGCATCTCCCATAGACTATGGTTCGTTAGTGTGTGTGAGTTTACCATCCTGTTATTCAAAGGTGTCCGTAAAAAATAAATTTAACATCAGATTTTTGCTTTGGAAGCAAAGATGGGAATCAGCAAAGAGAATTCCGGTAGGGTTATTTTCATTCGTAGGAGTCTGTTTTGTCTATTGTGAAGTCTATGTTGTTCTGTTACAAGAATTTATTGTAGCAGCAGTGTTTGGTAGTCTAGGGTAGGCAATGACCCATGGTTCTATGAATATTTCTTTGAGCTCTGTTTGTAGTGTGAGTATATTCTATCTCTAATTGAATATAAGTGCGGGCAGAAGTTTGTTCTTGAAAATCTTTACAAGTGGTATGTGGACAGAATTATAGAATGCATATTATGGTATGCAGAGAAAAATTCTTTTTTTATAGAGAGTGTACGGATTTCTTCTCTGGGTATTGTAATGGCTTTTGTTTATTTGGTTATTTGAATCTTCTGATGAATATCCTCGTTTAGTGAAGTGTTGTAGAAAGTTGTACTTGTGTCCATAGGGTTCACTATCTCCAAAGCAAAATTCTCCTAATTCTAAGTGCTGGTGAAAATGTCATATATCATATATATGTATATATATGTATATATATCATATATATATATGTATATCATATATATATATGTATCATATATATATCATATATATATATGTATATCATATATATATATATATCATATATATATGAGTATATTATATATATATATATCATATATATATATATATGATATATATATATGATATAAATATGTATATGATATATATATATATGATATATATATATATATATGATATATATATATATATGATATATATATATGATATATATATATATATATGATATATATATATCATATATATATATATATATCATATATATATATATATATATATACATGATATATATATATATGATATATATATATACATGATATATATATATACATGATATATATATATACATGATATATATATATATATGATATATATATATATATGATATATATATATATATGATATATATATATATATATATGAAATATATATATATGATATATATATATATATATGATATATATATATATATATATGATATATATATATATATATGATATATATATATATGATATATATATATATGATATACATATACATATATATATATATGATATACATATATATATATGATATACATATATATATGATATATATATATTATATATATATCATATATATATGTATATCATATATATATATATCATATATATATACATAAAATATATATATACATCACATATATACATATCATATGTATATATATATATATATCACATATATATCATATATATATACATATCATATATATTTATATATATCACATATATATATACATATCATATATATATACATATCATATATATATATATATATCATATATATATATATGTCATATATATATATATCATATATATATATATATCATATATATATATATATCATATATATATATATATATCATATATATATATATATATCATATATATATATATCATATATATATATATATCATATATATATATATCATATATATATATATATCATATATATATATATTTCAAATCATATATATATCATATATATATATCATATATGCATATCATATATATATATACAAATGATATATATATGATATATATATATATAATATACATATATATATAATATATAATATATACATAATATAATATAAATATATCATATATATATATCATATATATACATATCAAATATATGTATATATATATATATATAAATGATATATATATACGATATACATATATATATAATATAAAATATATATATAATATATATATCATATATATATATCATATATATATATATATCATATATATATATATCATATATATATGTATATATCATATATATATGTATATATCATATATATATGTATATATCATATATATATATATCATATATATATATATATCATACATATACATATATCATATATATATATCATATATATCATATATATATATCATACATATATATCATATATATATATCATACATATATATCATATATATATATATATCATACATATATATCATATATATATATATCATACATATCATACATATATATATCATATATATGTATATATCATATATATATATATATCATACATATATACATCATATATATATATCATATATATATATATCATATATATATATATCATATATATATATATCATATATATATATCATATATATATCATATATATATCATATATATATATATCATATATATATATCTCATATATATATCTCAAATATATATATCTCATATATATATCTCAAATATATATCATATATATATATAAATCATACATATATACATATATATGTATATATCATATATATATATACCATATATATATATATATATTATATATATATATATCATGTATATATATATATATATATATCATGTATATGTATATCATATATATATATATCATATATATATATATATCATATATATATATATATCATATATATATATATAATATATATATATAATATATATATATATATCATATATATATATCATATATATATATACATCATATATATATATCATATATATATATATCATGTATATATATATATATATCATATATATATATATCATGTATATATATATATATCATATATATATATATCATGTATATATATATATATCATATATATATATATATATCATATATATATATATCATATATATATATATCATATATATATATCATATATATATATATCATATATAAATATATCATATATATATATATATTTTATAGTTTTATATATCATATATATATATCATATATATATATATATCATATATATATATATCATATACATATATATATCATGTATATATATATATCATATATATATATCATATATTTATATATATCATATATATATATATATATATGTATCATATATGTATATATATCATATATATATATATTTATTTTATAGTTTTATACATCATATATGATCTATATTGATATATATATAGATATGTATGTTTCATATATATTATAGATATATATGTATATTGCATATGTATATAATATATATATACATATCATAGATATATATCATATATGTATTATATATATAAATATTTATATTATAGATATATATATTATATATATCATATCCATATTATATATTTTAAGTATCATATGTACATATTAAAAATATATATATGTACATATTACATGTATATAATTTATATTGTATTATATACTTGTTATTGAATACATATTATATATATTCATATATTTATTAAATATATTACATATATATCATATAAATTATATACATACCATAAATATATTATATGTATATTATACATATTATATATATATTATATATATCACATACATATATTATATATATCATATATATATATTATATATATCATATACATATTATATATATCATATATTATATATATCATATACATATATATTATATATTTTAATTATATATATTATGTATACATATATATTATACATATTATGTATAAAATATATTAAGTATATGTATGATATAAACTTATATTATATATATAATACTCGTTATCGGATACATGGAGTATATATATTATATATATACATATTATATGTATATTTATGATATGTATTATTATATATGTATTATATTTATATATTATATATATCATTATATGTATATTACATATTATTAAGTGCCTTCATGTACATCCAACACATTCATATAAAAAACATTGTTTAGTTATTTCATTTGTTAAACCAAAACATAATATATATGGTTTTAATTTTATTACTTTCTATTTTTTTCATATATACATTGCCAAAGTTGCATCAGTACATGCAGCATTTTCAATCGACTCTCCAGAGATTAATTGTTTCCCAGCGTTTAGAAAAGATTTGGGACTTAATTTTCTGATATTTTAAAATAAAAACATTGATTAGTCTTCTGAACAATCGTTTTTAATATTGAGCAAATTGAGAGAACAACTTTCACATCCACACCACATATTGAATGGTGTATATGTTCACATATACGTTTAATATGTATAAGTTTAATTTTACAATGGGATTTAATCAACACAAAATTCCATTCTCGGATTTTAAAATTATAATAAACGGGGAAGGAATTCCAACTGACATACTTTACAAACCCAAGGACAGTGAAACTTACTTGTCTTTTTCATATCACTATAAACACATAAAAGTCAGTATACCATTTTCCATAGCCTGGCGCCTAAAAACAATAATATCCGAATAGAGTACTCAAAATCTTGGATTCGAAGAACTGATACCTACTCGAACTAAACTATCCCCTCTCCCTAATAAGAGGTGGAGTTGAAAATGCCACACAATTAGAGAACAATTACTTGCAGTAAACATTAAAATTATTATAACAACCATTATTCCATCTATCAACACCCACAACCCTTTAAACTCCCGAATTAAAAAAAAAAATGTAATACATGCATAACCTAAAAAATGACTCTTACATGAATGAAATTCACATTGGCACCTTTATAACAGAAAGTGAACGCCAACTTTCAAATTTAAAAAAGCTACTGACAAAAGCCACACTCTCAGACAGAGCAGAACCAGAGAAAAAGATAACCAAATGCTATAGATCTAATTGCAGCTCAAGTATACATTTATCAGGAGGAGATGTATATTTTGTCAAATGTGGTAGAACCTTTACAATGAAAGCCAATATCTCTCATGACATTAAAAACATCATCTATGCTATTGTTTTTCGTGGTTGCAGAGAAGAATACATAAGAAAAACTCCCACCTTGGGAAGCAGACCAGTGTACACGGTCAACAAATAAGAGATCCCTTAACAAGGATACTCAAAGTTAGTTCACGCATTTTTTGGCGTTCTCTACGAGAACCAAAATTTTCGATTTTCCCTTTCCACAAAATGAATAGCAACTACGTTGCAGAGAGAAGGGACACTAATTTCATCAATACTCGAAAACATGTTTTAAATTCTAATTAATTCTTCTTTCCTTTTTTCAAAATCATTCATAATGATGCATTTGAAAAAATCCTTCACATTCATAGCAGAACTTACAACACAAATCTACAATCAGATCCAAATACAATTTCACTCAACGGTGTACACACATTGATTCTCTCATATACACGCTCATATTATCACTACACAAATTTGTAATCGCACCAAAATACAATTCAACTATACTGTGAACACACATACTCACTCATTGATACTTTACTCAATTACCTCCTTCTTATACATATTATCAGTTACAACACTAATCTTCTACGATATCAAATTACAATTCAACAAAACTAACACACACGTTTACACACATTGATACTTCACCCCCTTTACCTATCTCCTTAAAGTGACTTCCAGCATCAACCACCTTATAGATTATTACCTTGAAAAATGCTGCATTTGAGATTCAAATATAGTTCTTGATTAAAAAAAATTCACTCAGTAATTATTCAAATTAGTATATGTTGAAAAAGGAGAGTTTTAAAAAAAATACACTCCAGCTCACTTTCTGCATTCATGCATTTATGGACAATTGCTGAATCTGTCAACTTATATCTTCTTCTATATCATGTGATTAAGTCTTCAACAGATTTTGGTGATTTCTATTATATATATTTATAAATAATTCTTCCAGGGTTCAAAAGTGTAGGTGAACTCTAAACTGCTTCGAAGGTATCAAAGGTAAACGGGAACTTTCCCCACCCTTTAAAGGGGTCACAAGTTAAAGGAAAGAAAAAAAGTCTCCTCTAAGAGGTTGAAAATAAAAGTGAACATTTTCTCACCTTCAAAGGTTCATAAGTGAAGGCAAACTTTTTCTCCTTTTAGGGATCAGAAGAGAACAGAAACTTTTTCCTTACACCTCTGAATGTTTTGGTCTTTTTCTTTTACGTTTTGAATATTTAATACAGCCCAGACTGGTACTTCAGCTAGTCATACAGTATATAATACAACAAATGTGTTAGAATGACTCAACAGCCACAGTTATGACCACTGAAATTTCTGTGGTTACTAATGGGACCCCAGGCCAGGTTTTTAGTTATTTTTTCTAAAATCCTTCATCAAAATAAGTCTTGAGTGGGTTTCAATAAAAATGTAAATTCATGCTAAATTGACTTATTTTGTGTCAGGTTGTGTCCAACCATACCTAAAAATTTTACTTTCTTACTAATAGAGACATTTGATGAACTACAGTAAGACTAGCTAAAAACCCGCCCTACCTGCTAGTGTAATAGGAAGTACCATAAAAATGAATTTTGCCATTTTTTCCTTATAATTTGTCATTAAAAATTGACCCATTTTACCTTAGAAAAGAAAAAAAGTCAATCCTTCTTTTGCCAAATTATTGTGGAGTCTGAAACAAAATTCAAAAGATAGACAAAACCATCAAGTTGAACCAAAGGGAAAAAAAAAACCTTCAAATTTTGGCAATCACTTTGTGTCTTTCACTCTGTAGATGAGGCTAAGTAAGTTCAACCTTCAAAAATAACAAGATCCCATTAATCCTAAAAAGAAAGGTGTATAACCAATGCATCCTTCTGATAGTCACTTATGGAGCTGAAACCTGGAACCTAAGCTGGCCATGTTGCAATGGACATCGCGACTCACGACATGGATTCCCTGAGATCACATGTGCAACCATGGCCGGCAGAATATTAGATGGAGAGACAAGCTAGACAAATTCAGAAAGTACTGGCTCCGCAATGCCCATGATAGAGAAGTGTGATGAATCCTGGACGGACGTTAAAAGACGGATGATGATGCAGTATTAAACAAAAATACCACAGTACAGTCCAAAATTGTTGGGATTTAGAATTTTTATTGCCTCAAGAAAATGAAGGTTGTCATGCTTTTTTAAAATAATAATCAGTGAATAATATAATCATGGAATTTTTTAAAAAATCATAAACCAACAAGTTTGTATGTGTTTTATCTATTTATTTC
Source organism: Thysanoteuthis rhombus (assembly GCA_963457665.1). Classification (NCBI taxonomy): domain Eukaryota; kingdom Metazoa; phylum Mollusca; class Cephalopoda; order Oegopsida; family Thysanoteuthidae; genus Thysanoteuthis; species Thysanoteuthis major. The sequence goes on along the minus strand of OY735211.1, from coordinate 65,370,519 downwards.
CCTCTAGATGTCTGAGAATGACAAACCTTACGGACTGAATTGTGAAGGATCAATAGAAACCACTTACTGATCCAACAGAAAATTTATTTACATAATTCATTTTTAAGAAAATGTTATTTTTAACAGTTCATGCAGATAAGGCAGTTCACTTGATAAGGCAAAAGTTTGAAAACCTACATAGTCATATTAGGCAACTAAAATACTGTATAAATTCAGCAGATGAGACAACACTTTGAGGATAATAAAAAAATATTACAAAATTCTACTCAAAACACCACTTGATTAGTTTCCTAACCTGCCCTGACCACATCCTAAAATAATTTTTTAAGCTTCTGTTGTATTGAACATATGACAAACAAATATATGGGCACAGCATTATTACCATAGATGGTGGCCAAGCATTGAAAGGGAGGAAGTGTGCCAGTGTCGGTTATGTTAAACACCACTTTTCCATTGGTCATAGATGGGTCTTCAAAGCTCTCCCCTCATTACAGACGTGATCAATTTTAGATCCTTGATTGCGGATCCAAAACCACTGACCTCAAAATCCCTCTACTCATTGGCGGCTCACTGACCAAAACTTCACTAGAGATGGTTTGGTAGTCATCTTATAATACTGATATGAGCTAAAAGCCAAAATTTCAGACTGAAATAGGGCTCTCATCTTGTCTGAAGATTACCTTATCCACTGTAATTCTAAGGGCTCCATTAGTCTCAGAACATAACAAATTTTTACATTTTATGCAGTGATAAAATTGGAGTCTACAAGATCAGTGGGGACACATTCTTGAACAGATCATCATGAGTTATCTCCCTGCACATACAAAAAAAGGCCCAACTTCATGGGCTGTCTCCCTTGATATACAAAATGTCTCATCTCAATAAGTCAAAGAAGACAAACACTTTCTCAAGAGATCCTTTCAACACAGGTGCACAAGTAACAGTAACAATAACAGATGATTGTCTTTTTTAAAAGAAGAAAAATATTTCAACCAAGATGTGAAAAAATCAAATCTAGTTTGAACTGGGTCAAACTTCTGATTTAAATTCACATAGCTTAATCAAAAATGAAAGGAACCAGACTGATGGAAAGTTTTTTTTTGGTAAGTAGGTATATTCCCATCAAAATAATCTTCTATCATTAAACATTGGCATACATAAAACCTCGAAATTGAGATCTAGGTATATGCCACCACCCGATTTCAAAAGATAACCAACCCAAAAACCCCAGAAAAGTTTTTTTGTTTCAAAGCCCCCCTCCTTTTTTTATATCTCACCTGAGTTTGGAAATACTGTAGAACTTCTTCACATATTCACCAATTGCAGTTTCACAAACCTGTGGTTGGCTCTATTTAGATGTTTTTGGTTGCTTCTAGATATCAGAAATAGCTATGTAGATGATTTCAAGTAAAATAATAATTTTATTTTGATAGAATTGATAATATTCTAATAGAGTAAATGCAGGTGACAAAAGTCCCATTGAATTTGGATAAAATAATACAGTGTATATTCCATAGATTTTAAATGTATATTTTGAGAATCTAGATGATTTTGACTCAATTTCATATAGTATTTAAATATGGCAACACTTGGTTGGCTATTATTCACAGGTTTTACCTTCTGCAGGGAATCTTGGAACCTATTCACTATGAATAATGAGGTCTTACTGTAATTTTTCCTTTTACGTCTAATGATAGTGTTTTGCAAACAACACAACTTGTGAGTCACCTTTGCTAAATTCTGGCAGCATTTGTTGCCTTAGGAAATGTGATATTTTCAAGTTATAAATTCTTCCACCTGTTGCTAAATCAACTTCTGGAAAAATGCAAGATACACCCCAGTTAAAATTTGCAATGTTTCCTTTAGTTAACACCTAAAGCAGAATTTGATTTGGGCCCAGAAGACTCATTCTGGTGTACACAGCTCTTGAATTGCAATTATGAAGCTTCAATTTCAACTTTGGAGGTAGGGTAGCCAAATCTGACCAAAAGGAAAGATTATCCAAGCTTCATCTCAAAGACCTGCCCAACAGAGGCATGATTGGCTAAATCTCTCAACTGTTTTGTTGAAGATTTTTATCAGCTAAATTTTCAGAATGAGTCAGAATAGCAGGATTAAAAAATTCATCAAGTTGACCAAGAAAATATCCTCCATTTTAATCCGTGTTCCCAAAGCAAACTATTATGATAATATGTCGAGGGTATTTGCATATTTAGTTCTGGTTTCTAATACCGGTACTCAATGGTATGACGACAAACTAAGAAATATATATGTATATATACACACAACTATAAAAATGATCTGAATTGAACTTTTATATCAGCATCACTGATATATGTAACTCTCATCACACCCTTTCAGCAAAGTTTTGACAAAATACAAATTTTTAATTAATACACAAAATATTCATAACTTTAAAACATTTGCAAGTTTTAACTCAAAAATAAAATTGTTTTGAGACCTTCATACTTATATGAACTTGATGAATATATGCATTGTGTAAAAGTGGCACCTGCCCATGTTATATAAATAACTTTATTGACAAAGTGTATTTTCTTCAACTATTAATCTTACATTGATATTCTTCTAAAACAGGCCTTAAATTTTAACTGCAAGGATTATACAACTTTCCAAGCCTTTTTGTCCAGTGGGGACATGAATACTGAGGTTCCCAAGAAAGGGTACTTGAAAGTTGAGATTTAGAAACAGTTCCAGGTTTGTGGAACTTGACTAAAATTTGGCCTTTGAGTATACAATCCTGGATTGCTAGAATTAAGTAGAAGGGGAGATAGTCTGAGCTTTATTGCAAATACTTTCTAAATACAGGCATTGGGCTAACATTGAATTTGGAAATTAAGCCAGTACTGAGGCAGATATTGAACCTTTGCCTCCAAACTCTACGTTGGGTAAATCTTCAAGCAAAAACTTGGTTCACCTCCTCTTCAGTCCAAATCTTGCAACCCTGCTACAATCTTTGAGAAAAGCTGCTTGTACTCTTCAGGATTAGGAGAAGAAACAATGATCCAACGTATGTTTTGGATGTTTTCCACAATCAATTTTATTAGGACAAAAAGTTTTTCATACCATATCACATTATTTCTTCGGCTTTGTTTTACTTGAGAATCAATTTCAAAACGTGCATTGATTTACCTCCCTTTGAGTTTTTGTAGGAAATTTTATTGCATCAAGACAGTTATTTTTTGTTTTATTTCTGATGCAATTATAATTATTTTGGTTGAATTTGATCAACTATTTATTTTGATAAAATTCAACTTTCGTGACCAAAAACTTTCTTAAAACAAAGATAAATAAGCAAAAAAGTTGAACCTGACTCCTTTAAAATTGAAAAGTCTTGCATCAGAAATATAAAGAAAATAGTGTCTGAAATTCAACATGATTAATTTCATGAAAATAACAAATAGTTGATCTCTGTTGAAACGTCTGACCAAAATAAATAAATATTGTATATATATATATAAAAAAAAGCGCTTCCAAAATGCAACATATCTTATCGTAAGAAAAATATAAGGGAGGTAACTCAATACGTTATTTTGAAAAGGATAATAAAGTGAACCAAAACAAATTCTTTTTCCCCCTTCTCCATCAGATTGACAAAAATTGCTAAACTAAGAATCTTCTGTACAGCAGATTTCAACCTGTAAATGATAGAAGACTCTCAGGCAGGACCATCTTATCACATGGGAATACTAGGTAAGTGCCCACGATTTTAAGAGTCCTGAAATTCAGAATGAAAAATGAAAATTTATTCCTGAAGTGCTGAGGATCATGGACCTCAGTACATTGCTTTGCCCAAGGGACCTCAAATATTCCTAGGAGGGCCCTCCTCTTAAAACTAGATTGAATCATCATAGTTTGAATCAAGTTCACCATTCTAACCAATAACACTGAGCAACACAATTTTTTCTTAGGTTGTGAGTATTATTTTCTGATTGCTTATTGGTAAAAAGAATAGAAAATAACTATTATTACCTTTTAACTCCACTTTTGTGACCAGGACAGTGTTTTTCATATACAATTGTTTTTCTCACTTTATGAGTATAAAAATGTGCAGAGTTGCCCATTATCCATATTGGAAATGAGTAGATTTCAAATTATCAGTCCTGGTGACAGAAGCAAACCTTGAAGGGAATTACTGACATTTTTTATGCTTTTTAGACATAATCAATCAGAAAATAACACTTTCTTCTATTCCTGGGTAATAAAAGCAAAACAAAAAGTTGCACAGAGTAATCTTTTAAAAAGAGACATTTCTGTCAAGTGTTCATCTTTTTTATATTAGTGTATCAGCAGTTAGTAGCTGTACATGGATATAATCATTTTTCTTTCTACCCCATTTTAAATTTTAATACTTGTTGTTCAATATCATAAGTAACCCCGATTTCAGTGCCATAATTTGTTAGAAATTACTTGTTTCTGAAAAAAATATGTTCACCAGGATTGAAGATTTGGAATACTTTTCAGGGGATTTTTTTTAGGACTTTCATTCCTTATTAAATTTGAAGGCAAGGTATATTCATCTCAGAAATGACAGCTCATAATCCATCTTATAGATTGGATCAAATTCTGATAAACCAATCCTAAATCAAGAGTGCATGTAAGATTTTAACTCAAATTCATATAAAATTCAGAATGATAATATCAGGGGAAATAACTTGATTTAAGTTACCTACTTTGACTAATAAGTGAATTTTTTCCTTTTCTTCTCTGCTATTCACAGAAGAGTTCCATAGTCATTTCAGAGCAGTATCAAGCGGTCCATGTAGCTCTTGAGAAGAACGTAATATTTTCAAGAAAATAACTTGATTGTCCATATCTGTCTTGGCACCACAAAGAAAAAAGTCCAACTTTCGTCTCCCCCCAGAACCAAGTTCAATTTTTAGATACCTGTAAGATAAACCATATATCTCTCAAGAGACAACTCCCAATGAACTATACAGCTGGTGAAGAAGTCACAGTTTCAATTGTTCGCATCATCTTAGAGATCCCTGCACGTTTCAAGTCTGGTTAAGACTAGGACTTTATACCTACAAGTTTTTACAACCATCTCCATGGCAGAATGCAAGTCTACCAAAGGGACACTAATATTTGAACAGCTTAGAATGTACTTGATTAGCTGAGGAGTGCACAAAATTTGTCTCAATGAAAAGTTCTCCACACTCTTCACTTAATCAGAAATCAAACCCGGGATATGCTATTACACTATCAAAATGCATTAACTCTCACAGTTCAATTTTCAACTGCACCTAAGCAAGAGTTACACTTAAAAAGACTAACTTGTACATAACAGTTGATTTCAACTTTCTTTTTTTTCAAAGAGAAATATTTGCTTGGTTTTCATTTTTAGCAAAAACAAAAAGAATAAGTTCACCCTCTCCAGTCAAGATTTATTCAGCTTTCCAACATTTGAAGATAATTCAACAATCAATTTTGACAAAAAAAAAAAAAAAAAAAATGCTATTTAGATGAAAAAAAAAAAAAAACAACAAATATTTGAGAAAAAAAAGGCTGTAGCCTTTGTGGAAGGTCAATGAGTGCAGACAAGGGGAAAAGAAAAACACTCAAGAGATGAGAACCACAGCAAAAACTAACAGCTTTAGTAATAAGAGACAGGCTTGCCATAAGTGCAGAAGGGGAGATAATCTAAAGACCTAACACAGGCTGAGGTTTAGACCCAGCCTATTGAGGCAGCCTCCAGACGACCTCTTGGTTTTGTACCTCTGCCCCTAGACTAGCTTTATTTCCTATTTCAATGCCTGTGTTTGGTAAGTCTCTTAGATAAACCTTTGAGTATCTCCACTTCTGATCAAATCTAGCAACTATTATTGACTCAGGCATATACAAAACTCTAAAACTTTCTGCTTTTCTCTTCTCCAAATTAAGCCAGATTTCTTTCTATCATCTTAAACTGCACACATCGCCATCAGCATTAGCCTCATTGGGGATCTCCTCGTACTATAGAGACAAGAACAGTCCACATCCAGTCTGAAACTCTCAAAATCCCCCATTTTTTGCCCAGTACCATTCTTTTTAAACTCTCTTGTAGCTTCTTCACTTGAAATATCCAAAATATTTCATCATGTTATTGCCCCAACACAATAAGAAATACCAACTGGTTTGGTAAGCCATTCATTAGGAACTTTCATGCAATCAACATTTTTTGGCAGTATGCCATGCTAGGGGTCATCAATTAAAAAATATGAAAAAAGAATGATCAATGAATAAGTTATTTCTCACACTTTTGTGGAAGATGATCTCTAAAAAAGTCGGAATTTTCATAAAACATGTGAACATCGCTGGTCAATTGAATACCCCACTAAAAACTTATATTGGGGAAAATTGGGGAAAAAAAAAAGAAAGGAGTAAATGTTCAAATTTCAAGCCCTTTAGCTCCAAAGGTATGACTTATATGCATCATAACCAGCCTGAATCACTTGAAAATTGAAGAAACCTAGATCATCAGTTTCAATTGACGGTTTATAAGATATCAATAAAATATGTGTATATGCAATGCTTGAAAGAGAAATAAGACAAGCTCAAATTTGTTGAAAGTTCAACATTTTCTATTCATAGTAATTTGTGCTTGTGTGTGTATCAGATGTTTATGCATAAAGACGTTACTTATAAAATTATGTATATACTCACTTCCAGACCCTGCCACTAGCCAGCATCGCTGTTCTCAGAATTGCAAAAGTAGAGCTGAATGTGTCAATTTGTCTCACTTATATATAGCCTCTCTACAACAAGCCCCATGCACAGCCTCCTTGTGGTAAAAAATGGTAAGTGTTAACCATGTGGCTTAAGGGAAGATATACCAGGACTGAGGTCTGACACCAGACAGGGTGTATGCAAGCCTCTGCTGTAGGGACACACCCAGGTGCCCACAATCCATATGGCATCATCACTTATTCAGAGGGATCATTACAATGCAGTGACTGCTTCACGAAGGTGGTAATGTCCTTTGGTCTCATAATCAGTCTGAGGAACACTGAGAAGAACCCTATAGTGTGCTGCTCATCACCATCTGGGGAACCAGGCTCAGCTCAGCACAGAGGAGCACTTCACCTACCTGGGTAGTGTCATTTCCAATGAAGCGACAAACAGCAGGGACCTTGGCAACCACCGACTGAAAGCAAACTGTTAAGACAGTATGACAAAACTACTCTTACTGCAACTCTTTATAAAGTGAAGGGTATACAGAGTGGTTGAAGTCCACATCCTCTTTCATGAAGTAGAGATATGGGTTATGTACAGAAAGCAGACACTTCTGCTGGAGCACATACACCACTGCCGCCTATGCACCATCCTCAACGTCAAGTGGTAGGAGTATACTTCAAACAAAGAGGGGATTGAGAAAACACATCTGCATAATACTTAAATACCAGCTCCAATGGGTTGGGGATGTCGCAAGGGTGGAGAGCTTGTGACTGCCAAAAGCTATCTTCCTCGTGGATCATGAAGTTCAACAAAAGACCAGCTCAAGAAGCAGCTTCCACTGACCAGCATTCCATACTCACTCATAGCACTAGGAGGCGAATGAGAGAAAATGAGGGATTCTCTCTCCTTGAGTGTTGAAAAGTCTGTGCCGAATGGATAAGACTCCACTGACATTGAGCTTGCATAAGATAGACAGACCATGCTCTGTCTGATCCTCGCAAGTGAGGAACAATCCAACAATAAAATGATTGCCAATGCAACTGCATATTATACAAACAATACATTCATGCTGGGCAACATTTTCTTTATACATTTAGAGTTTGTGCAAACAATAACAGTTGCACTAAAAACAAAACATATATTTATAATCAAACAAAAAACAAATCAAATATTATCGAAAGTACTTGTTTGCAAACGTCCGCCAAAAACACATTAACAAGTTTTTTTTAAGGCATGAATTGAAATAAATTTGAATAAGCATGTCCAACCATAATTCTATAATCCATACACAGGGTGATTATTGTACTCAAATAGCCCATTCTATTTATGGGTAATATATCAGAGATATGTGTGAGTGTATGAGCAAGTATGGATGTGAATATCTAACTCTTGCAAATTTGATAGTTTAAAAAATGAAGAAAAAATGGCCGACTGTACAAACCATCCTTAAATCCCTATGTTAATATAAGAGGTTTGGTTGGACATTTGATAAAAACTCAACAGAAACTGTCACATGATCAATATCTTTCGACAGCATGCTACATTGGGGATGATCAATTAGAAAATTGGAAAAGGGAATGATCACTAAAAAGTCTAAATTTGAGAAAAAAAATGATCGCATCTAGACACAAACTAAGAGAGCAATTTAGCATTAATTTATATTGCAGATAGATAGATTATTTTAGGGAGGAAGTTCTGAAAAATAAAAATGAATGTTTTTAGACATAGTATAGGTTAAAATGAATATATGCTGAAATTTTCAGCCCTCTAGCTCCATTGGTGCAGCCTGTACACATGACACATACATAGCCAGCCAGAATCACTTAAAAATGAAGAAACCTATGTTGGCAGTTTCGGTAAACAGTTTCTATTTCTATTCCAATAAGCAGCAGTAGCAATAGAGGCAATGGTTGTTTTATGAATGATAAAAAAGTTATAACAATCCGACAAATGAATATACAATCTTGAACTGTTTTCCTAATGCAAAAAATGTTGACAAGGAAGAAAATATAGACGTTATTGAATATTATTGTTTTGGATTCTTTTTTTGGACAAAGAAAAAAAAACCCTCTCCTTCTTCGAAGTTTTTCTTTCATAGCTGTAGAACAGGGTTTTCAGATTTGGCCAGAAGGAGACATAATCAGAGCCTCATCTCAGAGACTTACACCTAACACAGGCATTGGAATAGCGTTGAATTTAGAAATCAAGCAGACCTTGAAGAAGAGGCTCAATAACAGCCTTTAAAAGAAATTGAGCAAGTCTGGAGGCAGAGGTTCGATACCAACCTCCCAGAGTGAGTCCACCCTAAGGGGCTGGTATTGAATATCTGTGATCTGATTAGCTCAATTTTCAAATTCAATGCGATTCCAATGCCTATATTGAGTAAGTCTCTGAGATGAAACTCGGATTATTTCCCTTCGGGTCACATCTGGCCACCCTGCAGTAGAAACAAGTCAACTTGTAATGAGTGAAAGAAAAAAGACAACCATATTCAGAAGGAGGAGGAGGTGGAGGAGTAGAGGAAGAAGAGAACATATCTTATAATGTCATCAGCTCCGTTTACTATTTATATTTTTGGATACAAAATGCCGACCATTTGTCTTGTGTCAGCTGAATTTCTTTTTAACCTGCTCCAACAAGAAAATATTTGTATAGTTCCAAGAAATATTAAAGCCTAAATCCCTTTTAACCAAATCATATACACAAGAGATTTGTGTAACCAAATCACACATGCTATTATATAATGTATGCATATACATGTAGGAGTGTGTGCACATTATATATATATATATATATATATATATATATATATATATATATATGAATGCACACACATATATTTGACCACGACTCTGTACATAGCAGTTCATAGTTTGTTTTTGTTTTTTTTTTTTACAAATATAAAGAAAGAAAAAATACAAGAAATGTTCAAATATTTGTTAGTTTGAATTGTTGGTTTCTTTTTTACTATTTTAAACATATATATATATATATATATATGTGTGAGTGTGTTTTTTTTTCGTATATTTACAAAATTACTCGAAAAATTTTGTATGGCAATCAAAGAGTATAATTAGTTTTAGATATTGTTGCGTTCGTCTTTTGTGTGGACTTTCTTTATTTGCACATTGTCTTTTGTGTTGGTTGCCTGTAAATCATTAGGATTACCTTCAGACACCAACCAAAAACACAGATAGGTTTGCGGGGGTGGGGGAGTCGCATTATGACCGGCAGACACCAGCAAAAAACTGAGATAGGTTTGGAGGAGGGGGGGTCGCATTATGACCTACGGACACCAACAAAAAACAAAGAGCAGGAAGGGAGGGGGAGGTAGTAATTTAAAATTTGAAATGAGCAGTCAAATCTGAAGATTTTTGGTAGGTACAGAGCTACCGGTAATTTCAGAAAAAGAGTGGAAAACAAAAATCAGAGAAGAATATAAAAGAACCATCATTTTGGGCAAAGGGAAAGAATCAATTGTGGCCATCGAGTTTGTCCCTTGTTCATTGTCATCATCCATGGGTGTGGCAGGGTTTCCAAACCAGGAAAAAAGAATGAATATCCTCTGGGGTTACTTATAGTGAGGGGGGGGATAAAACAGTCAGATATGACTCATCGTGCTATTGACACACCAGTAGAAGGAGGAGGTGGTGGTGGAGCCCGGCGATTAGCTGTTGGAAGAAAAAGAGAAGAAAAAATTGATGTTGAAATAGAATCGTTTTGAAGAATAAGAAAATTTACAAAATAAGATACGTTCATTCACCATTTTTTGAATGGATAAAGGAGGAGGATTCAGATAAGTTTAAAAGCAAACACTCTTCAAATAGTCATCACATTGATTCGAATAGATTTAATAGTACATTGTTTTTTTTATTCATTCTTATCAGACAAAGCATTATGAATCATTACTTCATTTCTATTTCTTATGACTACTTTTTACCTTTATCTCAATTTATTAGTTGCTTTTCTCAAAGACCAATTCTAAATTGCTACAATAAAATGCGAATATTGGACTAATTTGATAGGCTTTGATGAATTATTTTTTTCTTCACTCGGTAAGTGATTAGAAAAATTTCAGTCACTGGATTCTGATAGAAACAAGCCTGAAAGTAAAACCATAGATGTGCAAGTTCTTCTCTAGAGCGAAGATCTAGCAGGGGGAGTCTTGCCATCTCTATTTTCAAGTTTATATTTAAAATGTCAAAGAACATCTTAAAAAATCTATTCTGCACTGAAAATATATCAATATATCATGTGAAATCCTAACTTCTGAAAAAGTTTCATGATTTGAAAAGTTTTTATACTCATTAGTTTTCCTGCAGGACTAGCCTCACCCTACCCCCATTCCCATAATCTTCTCTTCATTTCTTAATGAATTATGAGGGTCAGTTTAGAAGTTGCAGTGGGATCTGGACTTGGATTAAGGTGTGTGAAAATAGAAAATTAATTTCAACACAGTCTCACTCATTATGTGGTAGAAAATTATAAATCCTGACTTCCATATTATGACAGGTCTACGGTGTATTTCATTAAAAACCATCATAATAGCCATTTCTGACATCCAGATGTAACCAAAAACATCTAGAGAAGCCACATCCAATATCACAAGCCAAAAAGACTTGAACACTGGAGAAGATCAAAATGATTTTGTTGTTGATTTACTCTCACCTAAGTGTGAAAGCTTGCTTGTTTGTTTGTTTGTCTTGAAACAACTTGCCACCTCTCAGCTAATCTATACCATTTTTTGTACAATGGTAATGCATGGACAATGAAAACCTAATTCAGGCCTCCCTACGGGTTAACTTCATGTATTTCTAGATATTTTTTCCTAGAATTGAAAGAATCAAGGGAGGTAATTCTATTCTTATATCCAGATGTTTCCAGGTTTTTTCATCTAATATCACGTGATCTTCAATCGATGTAGGTCAACTTTCGAATAGATGCGGCTTAACAGATTTGCATTATTGCTGTGAATGCTATGGACATGAGAATTAGCCACATTCCGTCCTGCCGGTTCAGTGTTGCTGATAAAGCAACAACATTCAAGCTCAAACCGTTTCAGTTCCAGCACCTTCCAGCGCCACACAAGTAAACAGTAGTTTTCAACAAAGCTCTCTCTGCCATCCCAGTCAACCCTTAGGATATCCTATAGTATGAGCAAATTGTGTTAAATGCAGAGTTTTTTCTTTGCTAAAATTTGAAAAAAAAATTTTCTCATTCGACAGAATCAATGTAAAATATTGAATATCTTTTTTTTAATTAATAAATGTTATTTATTCATCTGAATATTTGAAACATACAAAATCATCTAAAAATCTAGCTATGAAAAATTTATTTCTGTACTCTAAGAATCATGATTTTTGATTGATTTAAAAAAATCAATGTAAGATTAAAAATATTACAAAATTGAATAAAAAAAAAGACAAATTCAAATAAATAAATCTTTTTTTTTCAAAAAGGTTTTTCAACATCATTTTTATAAATGTGATGGATTAAATTATTTTTTTTTCAGCTTAATTCTGCTTGGAAAAAGTGATTTTACTACTAAGTCATTTTGGACACAAAATGTTGTTTACCCAAGAGCTCTTACTGATTAAAAAAATTCTGTTATGATTTTTGCTTTGTTTTCCATGACAATTCAGAGAATAAAAAATAAGATACCATTCTCTCATTCAATAGATTACAATTAGCAAAGGAATCTGCCGAATGATAATTAACAGTCTCGAAAAAGTTTCACATATCATAGTCTGGAAGAAAAATCAACTCTACAGATGTACGAGCATTCAAATATAAAAAATTTGCACACACAGTCATTGACACAAAGGAGAATATAAAAATTTGCTATCAATTTTGTCATTTTTAGTTCAACATGAAATAAATGTTTTTACATAATTGACACGTAGTCAATGCCAGGTATCTCCGCTAGTTACTTATACTTTCAATACACTACTTCAGTTGAATTTTCTTACCGGTGTTTTTTGCATTTTGGCTGGGGTACGTCTTCGGGCACCCTGTAAATGGTTCTGCAGGAGGAAATTCATGAACACTGTGGAAGTAACTACGTTTCTCTAAATCTGAAAATGAACAAAAGATCCAAATCAATGACTTTTATAGAACATGAAGAAAAAAAGTTTCATTAAAACCTTTTGCAAATCTTTTCAATTGCAAATGGCTTTTTCACAATTGCAGCCAAGTGGGGTACAGATTCTCCTCTCTTTGAGTGTGTTTCTGAGCTCTCCTGGTCACATTTTTGGGGCCATAGCCTTGAAAATTTGCATGAGTATACCACTACGCATCATCTAGAAATATTTCCTTTGTTTTTTCTTCCAAAAGTTCCTGTTTTCAGTCTCTATGGTCATTGTTGAGCAACTAACAATGCCCTATATTGAGATTTTTTTTCAAAGATAGTTTTAGATTAAAAAAAATTTCTCTTTATATAATTCTGGTGCATGCATGGATTATCATTTTATTCATATTAGAAACTAATAAACCAAAACTTCAACATATTCTTTAGATGATTAGTTTTGGTACACATGAGGGCTCTGGTGATTCATTTAAGTGAAAAACAAATATTTGATGAAGTCCTGGAGAGGAGAAAACCAAACATTGCACCAACTGCTCCTACGGGAACTCACACAGAGAAAAAGATCAAGAGGCCTCCATGCACAACACACTTGGTCCAAGTCAGCCAGGATACTAACCCCCAAAGAGATCAACTATACAAAGTCGGGATGGTTGGCAAAATCTGACCCTGTGAGGTGAGGCGTGTGAGCTGATGAATGTACATGTAAACCTTCAAGTGAGTCTAAGACAATCTCCAAGGCAGACAATAGTCAGCCAACTGCATTCAATGAATTACAGGAGGATACAAAAGTTAGGACACTTAGAAGAAAATCTACCCATGTTTCTATGGAGTTCTAGCAGTTTCTTTACATTCTCTAATTTAAGACCTGATAATCCACCACTTCAGAACTGTTAGTAGTATAAATAAATGTTCATGTTCTATCACTTTTACCTGAGATTTTTTTGAAAAGAGATTGAACTCATCGTAGTAGAAGAGTCATTTGTTTTGAATGGTTGGTAGGAGATATTTTCATCAATGAACTTGTTAACCTTTAAGTGGAAAAGTTCATAGCTGCTGACAGAAAACAACACTGTCCATTACATGGATAGATTTTGGATGTCAATGTGTCCAATTTCATCCATCATTTTTTCAGAAGAGAAAAAGAACTGCTTATACTTAGCACAGCAATACCTCAACAACACTAAATAAAAAACGTGAACTAATGAAAACCAGACTATTCAAGATATTCTAGTATAAATAATCAGAGAACCTACTGCTGTAATCATTAGCAACAATATATATTCCCCTCCTCTACCTCAGACTGATAAAATCCTCCCTAATCAGCTAAACCTCAGAGAAGATCATAACAATAACCTATGAAATATATAAGCAACAATCTGAAATCTCTGGACAGACAGACACAACAGAATTGAATGACAAGCTTATTCAATTAGACATCAGATTAATAGATGATGACAACTGAACTATTTGACTCTATATCTGTGAGTAGCAGTGACTAATACACATGAATATCCTTGCCATATTCAATAGGAGGAGGAAGAAGAAGGGGGGTGCTCAAAGACAAAATTAACACTCCTTGTCTAGGCAGACAGGACAACACACATAGATACATGAATCCACTGGCATAGCTCAGTTCACCATATATGGTGGATAGGTTGTCATTGACACCAAATTTTTGACTATATTATTGCCCGCTCATCAAAAAAAACAAGAATAAAAAGAGTATTTCATCAAAAGATTTACTTGATATGAGTAAAATATCAAATTTCTTCAATTTGAATCAATTGAGATAATAATTATTACATGGTGTTTCACACAGTTTCTTTGATTTGGTGTAGAAAGCAACAGTTGCTTTCAATGGTTGACTTGTCAAGTGTATTTGATTTATGATAATCTGTGGTTTGGTTCCTCTTGTTCTTACACACATGCCCATCCCCCATATAACAGATAGCATGATGACAGATGATCCCTCATCCCAACTAAGTCCTGTCAACCATCCACAGTTTCCTATCCAGCTGACGATGTGTGTGTGTGGGGGGGTTGTCACTTCCTGTGAAACAAAGAATAAATACCTATTCTCCAAATCTGTGATCTCATTTTCTGCAAATAAAATTTTTCTCACCATTATGCTGGATATAACCTATAATATATATATATATATATATATATATATATATATAAAACAAATTTTTAAAAAGATAGATAAAAGAAGTATCATCCGTATCAGCTGATACTCTCTAATACACAGAGGATTAACCGAATAAGAAGAGCTTATAAAAAAGTTTCATTGAAAATCACAGCATACTAAGTACAACATCATCACAATATAACTTGAAAAGTTGAACAAATCATATTGTTAACCTGACAAAAAAACGAACTAGAAATGATTAAAAGAACCAGAGGTAGATTTTTCCCTAATTACACAAAATCCTTTGATCATTTTCTCTGCCATCAATACCTTTTTTTTTCCAATTTTTCAAGACAGTATCAGAAATATCTGATACCTAAAAATGCCCACCAGGTCCATATAAGAGTTGTACATGGCGTAACTTTTTAGCTCAAGCCAGGGCCAGTCTTAGGTACAGTGACACAGGCAGTCACTAAGGGCTGAGGGGCACCTGTCAGGTGTCTAAGACAGGACTTTTTAAACACAATGCATGGGTCAGGTTTTTATATAAGTTATGCAACAAAATTTCTTTAAATTAGGAATTTTTTACGTAGAGAAAAATGAAATATTTCATGAGTTTTTCAGAACATTAAACTTCTTATTTGGGTTGTGAACACTATGTTTCAGTAGATTTATTTTACGGCTTTTTCAGTTGTAGTGTCTAAATGTCAAGGTGTTACACAGAATATTCCATTACAACATAGGATTCAGGTAATGTGGATTTCCTCTTCTTTCCTTATTAGTCTCAGGTTCCCATACCTCTAAACTACAGACAGAAAAAAAGATATATGCATTGATTTTTTTTGTGACTACATAAAACACTGAAATACCAGTTACTTCAACTCTTGAGTCAAGGGGGATAACTTCTGGTCAAAGTCATTTCCCTTGCACTCTTAATTATTTGAAATTTTTTTTTTAATTATTCTATCAAATTACATTGCAGATTTTCATTGTGCTCAGGTTCCATGTAGTTCATGAATTTAAGAATCAATTCAAGTTTAGAATTTTAATGATATACATGTATATATGTACAAAATACAAATAACAACAAAGTCAGGTGACTAGTTTGACATTGTTACATTTCAATGCCCACTTTCTTGTAGCAACCAAGTTTGTCTTTTGGTTTCTTTTACAAACCAAAGAAGAATTCTATATTTTGCTCACTTGTTTGTAGAAAACAATATTCATTAAAGATGAACAAAAAAGAAAAAAAAT
This sequence comes from Thysanoteuthis rhombus, assembly GCA_963457665.1. Taxonomy (NCBI): domain Eukaryota; kingdom Metazoa; phylum Mollusca; class Cephalopoda; order Oegopsida; family Thysanoteuthidae; genus Thysanoteuthis; species Thysanoteuthis major. Next base: position 65,354,377 of record OY735211.1, on the reverse strand, counting down.
GAAGGAAACATAACAATATTAATGAATAAGCATTTCAAACAGAAGGATCAAATGTAGAATCCAGACTCCAAAATTGTTTCAGGTCAAAAGCACAAATTTTCAGGTTACCCAGTAATTTGAATTTAATTTAATCAAAACAAGTAATTATTTCCTGAGAATGATCTTTTATCTTGTTGATAGAGTTTAAATTCTGCATTAATCTTCATATGCAATTTGAAAATTTGTGCTTTTGACTTGAATCAATTCTGGGGTCAGGATTCTACATTTGATCTGAATAGATTCAGAACTGACTTTTCCACAAATAATTCAGTTAAATGGAAAGAGATGAATGAAAACCAAAAGAAAAAAATACAATGCAGGCTCAGGTCTGACACTTGAGACAAAAAAGAACAACAACAAAAATACCTAACAGCAGCTGGAAAATATTTTAATATAATATTACAGTCAATTGATCTACTAATTGAATAACCACTGAAATAATAATCAGAAGAGTTTTACAAAATCTCTTTTAGTGAAACATATCTTATGAGATTTCATCACAAAAGGTGGCTTTTCAACAGTGATCAAGGATTTTATGAAAGTTTAAACCATATATGTAAGTGTATAAGTCAACCCATGAACTAAAGTGTTAATTCAAGTTTAAACCAATATTCGCTATCCACCATCCAAGTTGACTTCTTACCATAAAGCAACATTTTGTCCATCAGAGTTCATAGGGTCTAAATGGCCTAATATGATCTATTGGGGAAAATAGTGGATGCTCTATAGGTCGACATACACTGGCATATACAGTAGATAAATTGACAAAGCATTTAAATAGTTGAGGTGTGTGTGTATGAGTAAAAGAGAGAAATGTAATATTGACATTTTCAACAAGACAGCTGTGATGTTAGAACAATGACATGATCAGGCTTCTGCATGATATTAAAACAATTATCAATAAGTTCAGTGTGTTTACACACATCATGACAGTTTTAGGTGTTGTTCACAAATCAATATAAGAAACAGGAAAAATAAATCTGTCACAGTCAGGCTATGATTAGAACAAAAAATAGAAATAAATAAAAAACACTGTGCAGTATATATTTGCTTTTTTTTTTTGTTCCTAAATAATAAGTATTATTTTCTAATTGATTAAGTCTGAAAAGTTCAAAAAATGTCAATTATTCCTGACAAAATTTTTCTTGCGACCAGAACACTCATAATTTGAAATCTACTCATTTCCAATTGGACAGCGAGCAAATTTGCATTAATATGGCATGAACAAGTTCAGAAAGTATTGGCTCCATGACATCCTTTATAGACAGGTCTGCTGAATCTTTGAGAAGGTCTACGTTCAATAACAGATACTGAAAGATTGATGATGATGAAAGTAAGAAAACCAAATATATACGAATATAACTGTCCTGGTCAAAACAGCAAAGTTTGAAGAGAATAACAGATTTCCTCAGTAATTTTCACTCATGAGCAATCAGAAAATAATACTCACTACTTAGGTACAAATATCATGTTGCAAGCATCCTTATAGTTAAATTGAAAAGCAGAAAGAAGCCAATGTAGGATTACACGCATTCATCAGGTGGATATTCGCTCCACACGCATTCATCACGTAGATATTTGATCCACACGCATTCATCACGTAGTTATTTGATCCACACGCATTCATCACGTAGTTATTTGATCCACACGCATTCATCACGTAGATATTTGATCCACACGCATTCATCACGTAGTTATTTGATCCACACGCATTCATCACGTAGTTATTTGATCCACACGCATTATTCATGTAGATATTTGCTTCACACGCATTAGTCATGTAGATATTTGCTTCACACGCATTCATCACGTAGATATTTGCTCCACACACTTTCATCATGTAGATATTTGCTTTTTTTTTAATATTCTGAACAGAACGATAAATCTTTCAAAAGTGTCAGAATATCTTTTAATTATCTGGCAAAATTTTTTTCCTAATTTCATAAGTTTGAATTTTGCAATTAAATCAATGGTTTTAGAGGTGAAAGGAAGAGAAAAAAAAAAGAAGTAACAGAGCTCATATAACAAATAGATTGAAGTATATCCATCCAGCTTGAAGAACACAGATCTTCCCTCACATAACAAATAGATTGAAGTGTATCTGTCCAGCATGAAGTACAAAGATCTGTCCATTCGCCTTTAACTTCTCATAACCAGGTAATGGAGTGTGGTGCTGAAATAGAGGGTTATGTTGTAACCATTCCGTCTTGCAACCATATTTCGTATGGACATGAATGCTGCATCCAAGCAACGTAGCCATACCAAATATTTCAGCATGGGTTGCCCATGTTCCATCTCTTTTCATTCTACGTATATGTTTGCTGAAGCTTGTGTCCACATAAGCATCAAATTTGTCTTTGTGTTGCTCCATGAAACTGCAAACTTTAGAACGCAGTTTGTCATGGTAGTTTTGTTCCCCAGTTAGCTCTTGACTAATGCATCGGAAAAAGCAATTGCCATCACTGCCCATTGTATATACTGTGCCCTGCAGGCCTCCTTTCCTCACAGGACAATTGTTAACATTGACATAAGGCTTGAAAGGTAACTGCAGGAATTTGCAAATGTTATCTTTCCATTGGGTATCTATGTATTTGGGAATATAATCTATTTGCGGGGGAGGTTCATAAGTGACAAAATGGTTGATTAGAGCAGGGTAACCATAAGGGTAATAAGGGTATGGATGAGGGTAGCTGTGTTTGGGTGAGTTGGGTACATTGCTATGAGTCGGTGATGGTGGAGCCGATGAAGGGGCTGATGAAGGAGAAGTTGCGTAAGGAGGAGGAGAAGTTGTATAAGGAGGGGGAGACGTTTGGTATGGGTATATAGGGGAGGGTGGATGAAAATGATTACTAAA
>OY735211.1:65306513-65324013 GCA_963457665.1 Thysanoteuthis rhombus | reverse complement strand
CTAGAATGTAAAAATAATGTTATTATATTAGATTGGTGCAAAAATAAGTGCTGTTTCCACATGAATTTTGCTCTATTTATTCAAGCTGAATATTATCTTTTCATTATTTATTCTGGTTTAATTAAATCAAAGATGGGAAAAAAGCAAGTTTGAGTAATTTGTTGTACACATTCAACATGGGATGTAAAGTAGAAAAAACTGCTCGCAATATATTTTGCAAGGAGACCGTCAATGAATGTACAGCCCAAGATCAGTTCAAAAATTTCTGAAAAGGAGACAAAAACCTTGAAAACATGGACGTCTTTCTATGATTGGAGACATTCAATTGAGGACCATTATTGAGGGAGACCCAAGCAAAACACTTGAGATTGTAGAACTAAAAATTGACAATTCAATAGTTGTTTGACATTAGTACCTAATTGGAATATGTTGCGCGAATGACCCGAATAAAAAGAAAAAAATACTTGCATGTTGCGAAATTGACTCTGCAGAAATTGTACAAACTAGGCTACCAAACTACCTCACACAGCTTACTCTTCAGACCTTTCTCAAATTGTCTACCACTTTTTCAAGCATTTCAACTATTTCCCATAAGGTTTTCTACCAAGCAAATCACCTTTGAAGAATTCATTGGTTCCAGGAAACCAAAACTCTATGCTTTCAGAATAATTGAAATTGCTCATAGTTGGCAAAAATGCGTAGATCCTGAAGGTTTTTTTGATTTATAATTTTTATTCTAAGCAGAGATATACGGCCTCAAAGTTGATAGAGGAAAACCGCATTTGTTTTGGCACTAACCTAATAAAGATAGATTACTGATTTTTAGCTACAAAAACTGGGGGTTGCATTATACTTGAGACCACATTGCACTCAAGTAGATACAGTAATTCTGAGCCAACTATGCCTCAGTTGATAACTGATTACTATTAGATAAGGATTTTTATAAATTTGATTTAAAAAAGAAAAAAAAGTGATATCAAATAAAAAAATTCAGCCATTTCTTGAAGGAATGAATTCAGTTTCCTCTCATGTGAGACAAGTTTGCAAAATACAAGGATCATCAGGAGCTTATAATTTGCATAATGAATTCTCATGATATCAATTGATCTGCTAAGAGGTCATTTTTTTTTTCTGATGAATAATTCATTCACTTCTTTATTTGCATGGTGTGGAAGTCATGTAATTTGCTTCAGTTAATTTTTTCTAAAGTCACGGCCAAAACTTCACAGATGACTTGTAACTTTTTCTAATGTTAATTACGTTTTTAAAAATAGAGTGTAAAGGATTTGCAGAAGAGAAAACAGCATCAGAAAGATCCCATTTCTTCATCAAAACCGTATTAAAAATGACGAACATTTAACAAACATTACATTAGTGAGTCAGTAGAACAGAAATTTCATAAATAATCTATAGCTGTTAGATAGAGTAAACCCTCGGTTTACCAGGCACAGATATAGAAGTTTTTTTGGATTCAGCAGACCTTTTCATAGTGTGTGCAAATGTAAATGCAAGCTATCAGGGATTCCTACACCAGCCATTTTTTGGCTAGATCTAGCTGATTTTTTCCCAATTTAGCAAATAGAAATCAGTGATAGACATAATTGATAACATTTTTAGCCCAAAAGTTTGCTAAAAGGAGAAGAGATTCAGCCAAATTTAGCTATTTTTCAAGCAGTTATAGCAACAACAAAAAAAAAAAAAAAATTTTATTTGAGTTAGCATCACTGCATCCAAAAGACTTGCTTTCACTTTTTATCTGTCATCATCACACTTAAGTGACAGTGTGTTTTCTTTTCAAGTGAATGTTTTATTCATTTATTAAATAATTTCACAATTCTTTCAGAATGATATTAGGAGTTGGAGCGTATAAAATTTATGTGGTGCAAAAATCGTTAACATTGCATAACACCAACCAGTTATGGGAAAAGTGTGTCTTTGTGATGAGTCAAAAGCAATAAGAAACCATCGCAAATTTACAGATTCATAATTTGTCTTTGTATTTATAATCTTTGAGGTGTTTACTCACCACTGTCTATCAGCAAATCTTTTAAAATAGGTGTTATATCAATTTCTCTCCCTCTTAATTTATTTAAAGACTGGGACAAGTTCTATCTTTATTTATATGATAAAAAGTCAAAGTATTTTTTATTCAAAATAAAACTCATTGAATCAGTTTTTCTTGAAAGAGAAATATCTGATGGTAAATAAATTTTGAGGACAGAAAATACAAAAAAATAAAGTAAGAAAGGCTCCTGGATTGAAAGGACAAAAAAAAAAATCATCTGTGGAAGATTTTCCTATTTTTTCAATTGAATATTTGATTTTTCTCCTTTATGACCTTTGCTTTATAAAAATAATGAAATTTTGAAGTAACTTTGATTGCTATAATTTAATCAAATAAAATTGTGATTAAATAAAAATCACCATTTCATTTCTTTTTTAATTGAGAAGAAAAAAAAAGAATTGGATAAATTCAATGTGGATTTAGTTTACTTTTCAGTAAGAATACTGATAACTGATGAAAAAAAAAAAAAAAGAGAACCCCTGCCCCCCAAAATGCCCTTTCTTTGGTAACATTCAATTTTACAGATATTTAAACTGAAGGTTTACTGTATTGTTGAATTAGGTTGGGGATAATTTTTTTGTAATCCAAGGCTATGAATTGTTCAAGGGAATGTATTTTTGGAGATGAATTTTCTGTAACCTTACAATATATGGAGCAGTACCGTGACCAATACATTCTACGAGAGTGACCGTGAGAATGGTTTGGTAGCAGCAAAATTTCAATCTGTAGATTAATTCCTAGCAATTACCAAACTTATATTTTTAATAATGAGGATGAATAGACTTGAATTAACTTCTTTTGTATTACCTTGACCCTATTGGAACTTTTAAATTCATTTTTTGATCCAATGTTCAATGTAATAAACAGGGGTGAAATGGTAGTGGGGGGACACTAGAGTATGCCATATACCCACTTCTCAATTTCAAAACTTTCTGCATGTTCAATGTCCACAAATAGAGACCATATAATTAGTATGAAAACCCATTACCATCACTGGTAATGAAGCAGAAATTGTCACACTTGATTCTTTTTCTACATAGAACAGAAGACAATGTCATAACCAGTAATAAAACTTGAGCCTTCAAGATTCAACAATCAATTTTTTTGTTTTTTGAAAATTTCCCTCTGAAATAGGTTTTCGTGGGTGGTTCAATTAGCAATGTTAGTTTAAACTAAATCAATGCCTTAGTTTGTGACATTTTTTTTCAAAGTTCAAACTTTTTTTTAGTGATCACTACCGAAAAAAAGGCAAGAGAAGCAAATTATTCAATGATCACGCCTTTTATCAAATCCTAATTTGGTTGTACCCAACACTGTCACATAATGGTTTCTATTGAATGACCATAAATCAGCAACATAACTCAAAATTTTATTGCCTTTCACTATTTTCATTCTTTAAAATATTCCCATTCAAAAGCAATATCATTTTTCTAAAACTAGTTTACATCAGCTAAAAAATAAACAATTTTAGCTATTATAGAACAGAAGTCCCTCAGAACCACTAAAAAACTGAACAGACCTATGTTGACAGTTTCGAAAGAAGATGTACACACATCATACCTTTTTGGAAACATATATACTTGTGCACATGATTTCATATTAGGTAAATGCCTCTTAGTTATATTTCCAAAATAATATGAATATAAATACATATATAATTACATCCAAATGTAAATTAGAACTTGAAACTATAATTGAAGCACAACTCCAGATGTCTGAATATAAAGACTAATCATAAATGAATTCAAGTTCAAAATGTAAATAGTCCATGATGGGTTCCCCTCATTAATCAGAAGTAGTAAAAATATCAGAATAAAAACAATCACTGAAGCTGCACAAAGAATTAATCTAATCATAAGGAAAAGGGCTATTTTAATCATGTATGTATCAGTGTTCTCAGCTTATAGCCTCATCAAAGGTGTCATGTAGTTAGGTACACACGTTCATTAGTCAGTATGACTTCGGCTTGTCAGGCCTGTCGAAACTTTGTTCATACAGTATCTGGTATTCCCCAATAGTTACCCTTCTATGAACTAGCCTGGCTTGGCATTGCTTAACTTTGGTAGTCATACAAGAACTGGCATATCCATTGTGCGATTTGGCAGTGAACCAATTTAAAAAAAAAAAAAAAGATTTTGGCAAGACTCAGCAGTGGATTTAACCACCACACTGAAAAGAAGCACTCTACCACTAGGCCATAGTGATTGGCATTATTTCAATAGATATCGATATAAACTAGTCTCCAAAGGAATACTTGTCACAACTACAAAAGTATTGGGTTGAACTTAAGAATTCAGGAAAAAATCCACTGAAAATGGCATCTAAAAAAGAGATTTGAGGACATTTGCTCTCATATCATCGTTTTAATTCATAAAATAAAACTAGGATGGAATTTGAGTCATTTAGAATTTTATTCAAATTGAGTTGCTTCAAATTCCAATTTGGACCAATGGACAGTCCTGAATTAATGACAAACTATTCTAAGCAATGGTGATAATCTCTTTGAACTAGTATTAACACAGAGAGTGTATTTTGTGAATTGTATTATTGAACCTTACCAGGTTGTCTTTGTTTCAATCCACCCTTGGGTAGTTTAGGTACTCCCCCTGGAAAGAGTTCACCGATTCCCCCTCCACTTGGTTTGTTCAAGGGCGAAGGTCCTCCGGGGCTACCAGGGCCCCTTGAATTCATGGGCCCACTGGATTGCTTGTTACCTAGAATAAAATTAAATCAAGAGTAATTCATTACAATTTAAAGTCAAGGTTGAAGATTAAAGAGATTATTCTAGGCTAGTCAGAATGAAACATCAAGAATACAAAAGTTTTGACAAGGATTTAAGAAACATTCAGATAAATGATGGCACTGGAAGGAAGGCAAAGCTGCAAGAGGAAAAAACCAAAAAGTAAAAAATTAACATATATGCCTACATATAAGTGGGGTGTTAATTCAAGTTTAGTTCAATATTTACAGGACAAATCAATTTTAAAAAATAAGGTAGCATTTTGTCCATCAGAGTGTCAGCTTCATAGTGTCTAAACAGACTAATATGATCTATTACAGAAATATTTGATACTTAAAAAGTTGATTTATATGAAGGCATTATGCAGTTGAAAAACAAAACAAGAAAAACTGTAACTAAGGCTGAAATCAAAATTTCAAATATTCAATTCAAAATAATAGATATGATACCAATGGAAGAGAAAAAGGAGGATGCATTTAGACTACAGAAGAGATTTTTTGATCCTAGTCGTTCTGCTGAGTAAGTGCTTAGCGGAGAGGCATTGGGTACCATTTTTTGAAAAAAAAAGTCTGTGGAATGACTCAGCGGTGGATTCAACCGAAAACAGATGCAAACACTCTACCACTGTGCCACAGTGATCAGTCTCTTTAGACAAATAAAATATCTCAACTTATCAGTTTGGCACTTCATATCAAAAGGGTATCAGGTTGATTGCATTTAGTGAATGTATTCAAATCAAAATATGAGAGAAAAATTTGGTTCACGTTTTTGTTTTTGAAAGAATTATGAACATGACAGTCGTGAAATTTATGCATTTTTGTCAATTTCTGTATATGTTTCTTAAAATCTTGAGAAAACCAAGTGAATGTTTCAAAATGTGTATTTGCAAAATGATACAAAAAAACTGGTATCTGCATTTCCTGAAACGACTATAAGTGTGATTGTGACACAGCATAGAACCCATCCTCCTAACCTTAATGAAAGAACATAGAATTACTAGCAAAGACAATTTTACAAATTACACTAGGCAAGTAGCAAAATATTTTGGAACGGTGAGAATGACAAAAATGGTTAGATTTAGCATTCTAAATGCATTGTAAATATACCCTACCCACTAAAACCCTAAAATATCAACTTCTTTCCAAACTGTGCAAGTGCAAATTGGAATGGTGTTGATACGTCAAAAACTGTACGAGGAGAAGCAGCCACACAGATGAGCATAATAAGAATGAATGAATTTGTAAAAAAAAAAAAGTTTGGTTAATCACGCAATAGGAACGCAATAAGAAAATCATCTGATAATATGCTGTGTTGGGTGATCATCCAAAAAAATGGGGGGGGGGAGAAAAAAGTTGATCACTGAATAAGTTACTTCTGTTGCCTTTTGATCACTAAAAACGTTTGAATTTTCAAAAAACAAGCATGAATGCTGGCCGACACAAACTAGGGGATCAAATTAGCATGAACTTACATTGCAAACTGAACCCCCCACTGAAAACATTCAGGAGGGAATTCAGAAACACAAAACTATTTTTTCTAGACACAATTGGGAGCAACATGTAAATTTCCAGTCTTTGTTGTCAAAAGATCTAAACTACTGGAAAATCAAAGTTGTAAAGAAATTTCAAAACAGGTCATGATTTGTCACCGAATAGAAACAATCATGTAACCAATGTCTTTGGTAGCACGTTGTTTTGAGGGTGATCAATCGGAAAAAGGGTGATCAATGAGTATAACTTCTCTCGCTTGTTGCTGAACAGTGATTACTAAAAAAAGTCTGAATGAATGCAACCCAACACAAAGTAAGGGAGCAATTTAGCATAAAACTCATTGCAAATTGAATCCCCACTAGAAACCTTTTCTTGGGAGAAATTTGAGGAGAAAAAAAAAAATGAAACAAAAAAAATCAAAGAAAACCAAAGAAGTTTTTTCCAGACATAAGGAGTACATGTTTAAATGTACAACCCTCTAGCTTTGGTGCAACTTGTGCATACATTCACAGCCAGATCAGGTTAAAAACTGAAGAGACCTATGGTGATAGTTTTAGTTGACAGTATCTAAATACCTCTGAAAAAAAATTTGAACGGATGGAAAATCTATGCCTGTTGACAAGTTATTGTATTCATTTTTCAAAAGAATAATCAGTGAACTGAAAGAGTAATATTTTTTACTGAAAGATTTCTTATGATCAATTCTTTAAGCCTTGTACTCCACCCAAATACTTTCAACATTCATACAAGACTGAATCGCACATATATACTTAAAATCTATATATTAGATACCTGATGCAATTGTAAGATAAGCTACGATTGTGTTTTTCATGATTTACTAATCGAGTTTCTTTTTCAGTACTTGTTTAGTGATATTTGTGATCAAACTGATACACAAGAAATCTATCTCTTTTTCATAAGAGTAATAGAAATGGTTCTACTCTGAGAAGTGTAAATAATCAAAATCATTTTTGATATGTTGAAAAATAGAGAAAAAACATTTCCAGCTACATTTTTTAGAGCCTTCACAAAGTCTTTCTTACTACGTTATTGCCGAAATAAAAAAAAAAGAGAGAAAGAGAGAAAACTGGTGGAGAGTTTAGATTCAATCAGCTAGATTCATCAAGTCACCTAGTCTCACGATGTCTTCAAAGTAATGAGGGGAGACGACAATGTGATAGCAAATATGATACCAATAATTATATACAGTAAAGAAGATTGCTTTTCACCTTTTATTAAAATATTGACAAGATGAATGCATTGATTAATGCGATTGATTTATTCCCAACTTTTCAGTACTGTACAAAATCACATTCATTCTGATTTAATGTAATTTTTTTAGCTTATACTCAGATGAATCGATTTGTTCAGTAATATCATAACCGTGCTACATGAAAACCAGCACTATTCAAGGTATTGCTGAATACAATGAAGAAGATTGCTTTTCACCTTTTATAAAAATATAGACAAGACAAATGCATATAATTTTATATTCCTCAACAGACTTGAAAAAATAGCAACAAATTTCTATCTATATTCTAAGGAAATATCAAAAATTAGAAAACTGAATGAAGTCCTCATAATAGTGCATCAAAATAGTAAATGTAAAAAGTTGTTTTCATGGGAAAACAATATATTGTGGTCCTCCAAATAAATAAAAGATACAATCTCTATAGTGCCCTCAATTCATGAATGGAAGAAAACTTTAAATGAAGAAAGAAAAAATGATAATGATTAAGAAAGAATTCATAAAAACTCATTTTCTTTTCTTAAGCTAAACGAAATATAGGTGTATCTTGGATAGTGCAGTTCATGTGTTCCGAATTCTATCTTTTCTTTTAAGCTTATACTTGGCTACATTAATTTTTACAGCAATATCTTGACCAGACTACATCAAAACGTGCATTTATCAAGGTATGGTCGTACTCCAATGGTAATGATTCTCATAATTCTAGTTACATCTCCCAACGAACCCCAGATCATGAACACAAATCATGTACAACAAAACTGGACCAATTTTCATAAGTCTCAGGTGTGTGTATGACCATAAGAGCTATAAAGAACACGACAAGGCATAATTTTTTTAAATACCTTATATACTTGAGTACAATGCGATCTCAAAAATGAGACCCCCCACAGTTTGTAGCTAAAAATCAGTTATATATTATTATGTTATTTTTTTTTTAGAATAATGCTATGTCCCAATTTTGACCCCGATTTTTTACAATAAATTTCTTGCATCATACACGAGTAGATACTGTAATCTGCATATTTCTTCCATTATGAAACAGTTATACACAACCTGCATTTCAAGAAAAACTACAGCATTTTTACCAGTCAAGCACATTTGACTTCCATCTTTCAAGCTATTAAATGCAAAATTACTGACTGAAAATATAAGTTTCAAATTTATATACATTGTATGTCTTCTTGGTACAAAAAATTTTCTTCGAAGAATCATGAGAGGCCATGCACCATTCTTCATTTCACATTGATGCATATATCACAATCAAAACCATCGTTTTATTGTCATTTTAGAAACCTACAGGTAATAATATACATCAAATCCCCCAATGTTGTGGTTAAGATTCTGAAAACCATGGCTTTTCACAGAAAAAACATTATGTGAAACTGATTTTACTTTAGATACAATTATATAATATTTAGTGAAATTTACTTTATGGTAGTGTAGAAATTATGTTCTTGTATATTATATCTTTTATTGTATATTTATAGCTTTTTTTTTTCAGAACATTATGGTACAATGCTGAATGAAATAACATTAAAAGGAAGAGTTTCTGTATTGTTTTTTTTTTTCTTTTTATGCTTGAAGTTTTTTGAAGATTTACAAGGAAAACAAATCTTAATTTCTACTGCTACTTACATGTTCTAAATCAAACTCTTGAAAGGTGACAGAAACATCAGGCTTCATGCAAAATTACTGTATTCTACTCATGTACAATTTACAGTAAAAAATCAGCGTCAAAATTGAAAGGGGTAGCATTATACTTGAGCGTAAAATGAATAACACAATCCATAACTGATTTTTAGCAACTGAAACTGGAGGTCACATTATATTCAAGATTTCACTATAATCAGGAAAATTAGTAAATATAGACAAGATTTATATTCATCTAACTACCTGCTTCAATTTCATTTTCAAAATCAGAAAATAAAATTCAGGTATACCTTGATTAATGCAATTAATATGTTCTAAAACTTTCTGTACTGTTGAAAACCACACAGTTCAAGGTCTTATAATAATAAATATTATGTTTTTTCCCCAGCTCAAACTTTGTTACATCAATTTGTATAGCAAAACCACACTATTCAAGGTATTATTGTATTAGACAGGCAAGATTACTTTCCTTCACAACCCAGTAGGGAAGGGTGGTCATGCTTTATTCGAATGAATGCAAGAAAATCTTTTGTAACTTACAAAGATTGAGCTCATCTAAAGACAGAGGTTAACCCAACCCTTCAAATAAGAAATGTATTCGAGTAAAAATGAAATGAATTAGACCAATAGTCAGTGAACAAAACCAAGAAAAATTATTTTGAGCTTCAAATCGAGTCCAAAAGATGAGTAAAAAGGTACATACTTTTGTTTTTTTTTCTCAGGTTATTTAATTTCATGAAATTAAAATAATTACCATTCTAACAATACTTAGCATAAAGATAGTAGCCACCAATTGTATAACTGCTGAATTGCAGTACACCAATTTGGAACATTGAAGTAGAAAATCATGACGAACTACCGAACTGTACTAAGTGCTAGTATTATACAAGATGCTACAATTTTATACCTACTATCCACCACAAAATCTAGAACTTATATCATATTATACGCAAAGAATGACATTAACGTATACAAAGTGACTTTATTTACTTCAATATAAAAATTAGCTTCAAATTTTGCATGATGAACAAGAAAATGAAATGTTGGACTGGGCAATATATTCCGCCTTGGCCTTGTGCACACAATCCACTTTATCACCTATCGCATTCTGCATGAAAACTATATGTATTCCTTTATAATTTACTTTTACACAGAAATTCATTTGCTATGAAAGCACAAAAACTGTAGATTATTAATAAGTGCTGAAAAATTTTGCCTGTGACTAGATAGAATGCATTAATGTGTAAACAAATCACATTAACAAGTGATTCCTAATCCTCTAAGTATCGAAATTAAAAAGAAAAATACAAACAAAGTATTAAAAAAAAAAATGAACAGAATTATCATGAGAGGGATTTTTGAGTAAAATAACCAAAACAAATAAGCAGTCAAGTATGAAATAATCTTTAAACACAAAGGCTATAAAAATGACCATCATATTTACTTGTGTACAGAACGAGAAAAATCAAGGTTAAAATTGAGAGGATAACATTATACTGGAGTGTAAAAAAAAAAAAAAAGAAGATATATATTGATAGGTTACGGATTTTTTGAAACAAAACATAAGGGTCATATTGCATTCGAGATTGCATTATACTCAATTTGATACAGTACTTGAAATAATTGTCATCAGCATCAAGTACCAAGTAAATATTATTCTTTGGATGTGTTAGCAACAAAGAAAGTTGCAAGATGAGTTCAGTCAGATTTCAGATATCATATGAGCAGATACAAAATCAACTACCATAAGAATTTCAACACCGTGCAATGCAATTTTTGTTCCTCAGGGTTATTTTCTAATTACTGATGCATAAAAAGTGTAGAAAATAGCAATCATTTCCTTCTAACTTTGTTTTTGTCACAAAGACAGTGATAATCAGATACAATTGTTTTTCTTGCTTTACATGATTAAATATGAGCAAATCCATCCATTATACAAATTGGAAATGAGTAGATTTCAAATTATTACTATCCTGATCACATTAGTCAAGTTTGAAAGGAATGGAAATTCTTTATACTTTTCAAACATAATCAATCAGAAAAAAAACACTCATTACCAAGAAACAAAAAGAAGTAAAGATATGTTGCACAGTGTAAGAAACAGAAAGACAAAGAAGGAAGGAAGAAATGAGAGAAGACGAATAAATGGATGAAAGAATTGAACGATAACTGAACAACTCACTCATTGATTCAGTATAGTTGAGGTTCGTTTTTAAAGATTTTTGAAGACAGCAGCACTAACAACACCTCTATGTACCCCAGTTGGTTGTCGTAATAAATCCTAGTCACCCATACTTCATGGCAGGGTGACGAAATTACAATATGGAGAGATAGCAGTCCTTGTTCTCATGCCTGATGGAGTAGTACACATCACTACATATCGATGTAGAGGATACTACGTCATTCTAAGCTGGTGGCTACATAAAACTGAGTTTGTGTGCATGTGTGTGTGTGTGTGTGCAGCAGAGATGAATGCAGCAGGCACAAACAGCAAAGAAATTTTACGGATGTGTGTGTGCACACATGGATATCAATATTCATGCAAAACCAGTTAGTCACTCGATCTGTATCCTCCCTGATCTAAGAGTCATCAAATTTGACAAAACATTTAACAATTAACTGTACTAATATAGCTGAGAAAAGCAAGTTTTAGCAAAGGGAGAAGTAGGAGGAGCTAGGTAGGAGAATTTTCTTGCAACAGAAAGAACATAGATTTTCCTTGTTATTTCAGCTTCTATCACCAGTGTAAAGACAGTTAATAAGTACCAAAGGAAAGATTTTCTCTAAATCAAGAGCTCCATGTATGTATGTATGTATGTGTGTGTGTGAGTGTGTGCATATGCATGTGTGAGTAGGCTTTTAGGTGCTGACATTTGCCATGAATGAAATTAATTACAAATGATAATCATCATCTGTGACAGGTGACGGAAGGCAATAGTAGAGGTGAAAAATTTGTGCAAACAATGAAATATTAATAAAAAAAATTTTAAAAAAGAAGGGAATAATTAAATCTGGACAAGAGCCTTCTAACAATAAAATGAAGAGAGAAAGCCAAGGCTATTAAGTGAGAGAGAGGGAGGAGGAAGGAAATTGTGTGATGAAAGGTAAATTCAATGAGAAATTTGAATAGTAGGAGAGAAAAAGAAAAAAAAGGAAATGTCAACCTATCAATGCCCAAACCACTGAATATAGAATGTGATTTCTAAGATGCAATTATGTTTTAATTTGAATTATTTTAAATTGTACTCGACTGTACCTTGTATTTGCCAAACCTAATATACGTGGTAGGTACAACAAATAACTAAATTTACACCAATGACGCAAACAATCAATCAAAGTGTATTTATGACATCAGTTTATTCCTGCTAAAAGCAGAAAAAAGTTGGGGTTTTTTTTTTCTATTTATGCATCAAAGGGTTAAATCTTCAGAAGATCCTTTTGACAACAAAATAACTACAGAAAAAGAAAAAAAAGAAATAAAGAAAAAAGAAATAAAGAAAAGCCAAGGCTATCAAGAGAGAGAGAGAGAGAGAGGAAGGAAGTTATGTATTAATAGGTAAATTCAATGAGGAATTTGAATAAATAGGCTAAATAAGAAAGAAAAAAAGAATCACTGACACACATTTCTTCATTTTCTCATTGAATAAATAGAGCAAAAGAGAGATGTGGGGAGGTCGGATTTATCAGCATTATCATCATCAGCATCAGTTATAGAATTAAGCAGCTGACTGCCTAGAAGCAGGTGTGTGTGTGTATCAGTGGCATACGCTGCTTTTTATTTGGGGTGTGCTGTGTGCTACAGATGAATAAAAAATATAAAAATATCTTAGTGCCAGTGAAAAGCAATGGGCAGTTGAAGTTCTTTTGGGACAATGAAGGAAAGGTAGTTCTGATAGTAGAAACTTTTCTTTTCTCTCATTAATTTGCTTATTTCTTCTTATTGGTGTGCTGTTAGTAACATCGAATAAGCAAGGGTGTGGAACTTTTCAATTGGGACAACCTTTCATACATTTTACCACAAAGGCATTTACAGTCCATTTCTTTTTACAGATATTATGATATTTTTGCACATCCATAGCTCACCAATGATAAAAAGCACCATACACCACTGGTGTGTAAACACATGTATCTATATGTAACAAAGAGAGAAAGCAATGAGCAAAGGATACCAACATTTTGTAATAGCTGTAGTAGTCATAGTAATTCAAGCAGTTCACATGAAACCAAGAATCTCACTTCTTGCAAATAATTAGGAAAAGAAGTCACCTTGTTTTACCTCTGTAAAGTTGGTGAGGTATATGCATTACCTCATATATTTCCATTAGTCTTTCCATCTGTTGGTCTATACAATATTTCCAAAAAATCTAAATGAATTTCAAAGAAAATTGTGACAATGGACTAGAGGAGGAGTGATCAAATATTGAGGTGGATCCAGGAATATGTTTCTGATTAAGTTAATATTTGAATCAGTGTACAGCATTGGCAGAGGTATGCACTCTCAGAGTGCAGTAGAGTTAATTTCTCTTTTCCAAGCAAGTTACTCAATTGAAATGTCTGCAAAATTCATTTTGATTATTAATCCCAAGAAAAGAACTTAATCGAGAGGGATGAAAGGTTTGCCCATGATATTAATCTCTGCAATCCACAATAGACTGGTTCAAGCATTGTTGCTGGGTTTAGATCATTTATTTGTTCTGACATTTCATTTCGTTTATGGTAAAAACTTGAAATTTTGCACACACACACACACACACACACACACACACATTTCTCAAAGAGTAGGAAAAATGTTTGTTTTTTTGTTTGTCCCCCCCCCCCAATAGGTTTTAATGGAGGATTAAATATGCAATACAAGTTATTGCTAAATTGATCATTTGTTTGCGTTCTCTTGTTTTTGAAAATTCAAACCTTTTTTTGTAGTGATCACAGCCCAACGAAAGGCGAGAGCAGTAACTTATTTATAAATCACCTCTTTTTCTAACCTTTTAATTGATCACCTCCAGCACAGCATGTGATGGTGATACATAATTTCTCTTGGAATGCTGACTCTTATCATATTCAGCTATGATAAGAAAAAGTGAAGAAAGATTGGAATGGGAACAGTGATTTTGTGAAATCCCTCCTAGGATTGGCTAGAACTCTTCATCACATGAGCATCATGCAGCCACCACTTTTTGGACTTGCCTATTTTGCTGGCCACAGATCGCTAAGGATCCATTCGGTAAGTCATGATGTCCAACAGTTGTCTGATATTCTTGCAACCCATTGCCATCTGAGTTTTCTAATGGATTCTATCATATCCCTGACTCCTATATTTTTTTTCTCCAATGTACAGTACTAATGATCAACATCACAAGCTAGTTAACCATTACTACATTGATTATTAAGTTGTCATATTAGAAACTAAGTTATGAAATGAAGAAAAAAGACAAACATCTTACAGAAAAAGATGCAAGAACATTTTACGGATTTCTGTTTATGGAGGGAGGTGAGTGGGTAACGGCATGAAGAACGGCATAGTAATTTGACATAAGTAACCTAAGCAGAGACAGCTTGAAAGACTATTGAGATAGATGATGTATTCAATTGCAATTTAGTATGAAAAAATGTATAATCTAGCTTTATATAAGGATACGATGCTGCTCACAGGTAATAAGCAGTGTTGCCACTCCTAGATTGTCACTCACAAATGGTTAAAAATCAGGGCTCTTTAGTTTTGTGACGAAATAGTCAAAAGAAATACGGGAAGTTACTCCTCCGAGAATCACAAAATATTATATATATATATATATATATATCTCGGTCACAATTTCGATTCGGAATGATATATACACTGTGTAATAATGGGAGATCATTTGATATATGAGTTTCAATATCATATAACACAATTTATAAACATTCTTTTGGATCACATTTTATACATATGCATATATATATATATATATATATATATATATATATATATATATATATAAAGAGATAGAAATTCATACAACTTGACCTCACAATTATCAATCAAACAATATTAAGAATCTATCAGTAAAACATCAAGCACAAGGGTCAATGCTGGTCTAGAGAACTAGACAAAATACCAGGGCCCTAATGGGCAGGGAAGGTTGTTGAAAACTAAAAAAATATTCAATAAAACTCATGGATGGAAATCAGATAATGCTCAATTGAATTTGTTTTCAAAAATGATATTTGAGACTTTAAGAGTTTTTTTGTTTTTTTTATATCTCATAAAAGTGTTCATGTACATAAATACTGCTTAAAATAAACAGACATCCTTCCTTTTATTTTCAGCCCCTCTGTCCAATAAATAATGGCAGGCACAAATATGTGTATAAAATCAAGTGCCACTCTATAAAACCATGATCTGGGAGATAATTTTCAAAAATCCTTTTTCTGGGGTTACATCGGTATACAGAGGAAATTCCAATGAGTCAAGTAGTATGGTTCATAAGGTATGCAGTCACGGACAGATAGATATTTGGTGGATTATAAGATTAACAAAAGGAAATAAAGTTTCAACTGTTTGCACAGATAATGTATATTCACTGGAATGAATTAGAAAGGGCAGTCGCTCAGAGTCTAAGTAAGTTATGAAAATATTTAAAATGTGACAATGACTGTTACAAAAGCCCTTTAGCAATATAAAGAAAACAAATCCTTTAGATTCACACCTATGGAAATCTATTACAATCGGCAGCTAACAGCAACTTGACTTTGGCCATTTAACCAGATATTGTTGTTCAACAGGCCGAGAAGCAAAATATGGCCAAGTATCGCACACTGACCAAGCGCTATAAGTTTGTACTGGTTACAATTGAGACATCTGGTGTGACTGCCCCAAAAGCATTGAAACTCACCCACCAAAAAGATTCAAAAGCTGCCATTGTTGAGGCTCCTCCAGCACATGTTATTGGCAATCATCAGAGGCAACACAATTTCCATAGTGACAAAAGGAGTAGACAAGGTTGACCATTGAAATAATAAGGTCAGAATTTGTTCAGATTATATTAAAAACAAATGATCAACCCAGAAAGTTTATTGGACTATCTAGCATTTTCCCTAAAACAGAAGCAGAAACGTATGATCATTTCAATCGTATGATTCTTTCTTTGACTTTCTATGAACTTATTAATCCTTCATGGATAAAATGTGGTGAAATAAAACACTGCAATATTGACAGCAATCATCTATTTTACTGTCAGACAATATGAGATGATCAAAAAAGGTAGGTTTTGAGGCATAGCTATTTCCAAATACCTCCGACTAGAAAACGGGTGCTCAAAAGTTTTATAAAGAATAGTTCATCAACTGCATTGATACATTAAACAATTAAAGAACCTTTGCTATCAAAAATCAAGAAGCATTCTGAAATATTCAAAAGTTCACCATAGAATAAATATAGAAAATTATAAACAATATATGAAGCAATGTAAATTAGTTCACAGGGTGAAAATAACAGACAGCTAGAATAAAAATTGAACAATAAAAATACATGCTGGTCATAATGAAAATTATAAACTGACTATACAATAAAAAAAAAGTTAATAACATCAATACCAAAATAACTGAAAAGACAAATAAATAGTTAAAAGCAAAAGGAATTTATTTTTACAAGGCAATGATAAAAATGTGTGGAAGTGCAGATACACAGTGATAATATTATTGGGATTTTATATTAGATGAAGCATTATCAACCCCTATCGATTTTTAACAACTATTTCTTTCATCTCAGTTTTAGTTGTTCTTCATTGCAATTGCACAGACCGTCATTCTACATGAATTAGAAATAGAGAATAAGCTCTAGGCAAGACTGGAACTCGCTTCCCTTTCAACTTGGGAGACTGTCTATGTAAGACAGTTGCTCTATCATTCGAGCAACTAGAGCCAACAGTTGGAGATCAAATCTAACAATATACATTCATTCCTCCTTTCAGACCATATAGTTCAGCGATGCCATATTCAATGTCATTGTTTTGTTTTCACATATACTAGCAGTTGTAATATCATCTTGAACTTTTATTATATGAAATATTGTCGATACTAATTCTTGACTCTTTTTCCTTTCATCTTAATTTCAGTCGCTTCACTTCATAACTACTCAGACTGTTCTCCATGGCCATCATTACACAGCACAGAAATAATAATGGTTGACAATGCTACATCTGATAAAAATTGATACCGTCAAATGATTGGGGTAAAATAAGGATTAAGTTTATATGGCTAGATTTGATCTTTTGCAACCAATGGTAGCAGAAGTTTACATAAATCATTTTGAGTATGTATAAAGAACCATC
>OY735211.1:65171513-65301513 GCA_963457665.1 Thysanoteuthis rhombus | reverse complement strand
AACAATAGTGGTGATGATGGAGGGGGGACTCTGAGGCATCAACGTTAGGGGATGAGTTGAAGGCAATGTGCATGAAAAGAGAGTTCTGAGTAGGATACCGTTGTCAGGCATACTGGAGGCCCATTGCTGGATCCGACTCTGCACAAGTGAGGGTGCTGAAGCAGATTTCAGGCGATAGTCTTCCTGGGAGTTAGTCACAAACGATGGGCGTAAGACTGAGCAGCCGAATGGTCGAAAATACGTTGCAGTTGAAGATGGCTGCGATCGGCTTAGTGGATTCTTGGTCAGGTTACTTTTGACTGGAGAAGATCGGGCATCCGTTTTTTCACCCCAGTTCCAATAGTTGGAAGCTGAAGGTGGATTTCCATATGAAGCTTTCATGTACCTGGCAAATGGAGTGAACTGTTGTTTTGTTTGATCTTTTTTGCCATAAAGTATTTCAGAAAACTTGGTTTGTTTCAGGGTTACTTCTTGAAAAGAAGCAACTTTTGGTGTTGGAAGAGAGGCAGATTTTTCCAATTCTATAATCTCTGGACAGGATGTGGTTGATTTATGGAAGGAAGATTTTGAGAATGTTGCTGGTTCGAATTGATAAGATGGAGGTGAATAATTTTCATAAATTGACAAGTTCTGGGTAGGTGATGCAACCTTAGGAGTTGAGTATATTTGAACCCCTGAATATGCCGGGCTGGTATTCCTTACACAAGGGCTAGGAGTAGGAGAAATAGCAGCAGCAGAAGTCCTTGTGTTTGACTGGTAAACTGATTTAGTAATTGAGAAGTTGGAGGGTTGGGAGTTTGACATGCCTGCGGGCCTGTAATGGGACATGGCTGCTGATCTATGACGGGGAGTTCCTGGTTGACGGACATTTAGCCTTGTTGCTGAGAAACGGCTAAAATTTGAGGCTGAAAGTTGGAGAGAGTATCTAAATTATCTCTTCAGTGACAAAAAAAGTCTAGCAAAACCTCTTTGTGAAATACATTGCATGAAAGTCTGACAGAGTAGATTTTGGTATATAAAAAAAACACCAATGAAAAATGAAACTCCATGTTGACTGAAGGAAAATGTACAAAACAGAATATACTTTACAAGTTTCTTTTGAATACACTGATAAAGTACTATATATGCAGCATCAAGTCGACTTTTCCCCTAATTGATCATATTGGTCTGTTTGGACCCTATGAACTTGATTCTGTTGAACACAATGCTACCTTATTTTGCAAAGTTGACTTATCCAGCAAACATTGGACTAAACTTGAACTAACCTTAATTTTGAGATCGACTCATATGCAGACAAATACAGTATTCATTCTAAATTATAATAATTTGATTGAATGACCAAGTTTTTTGCCATCATCTTATATACAGAGAGCATTATAAACTCTGAAAAAAGGTCATTAAAAATAACTCTTCATTCAAGAATAACTAAAACTGGAATCATACCAACAATAGACAGAGAAATCATCTGAAAGCTAATGCATTACTATGGGATTCCTGATATTTCTCATCATCATCCAGCACCAATATGGTAATATGAATCAACGAGTAGAAGCTTTCAATTAAACCACAGTAAGAGAACATCAAATATATAGACCACATCACATACCTTTGGTGCTTAGTCAGCAAAGATGGGAATGCAGACCAAAACCTGGATGGGGTGGATTTTAAATTGCCCCAGGCCCAAACAAATCATATATAGTAGATCACCTATAGCATTTCTACTGATATTGTACAATAACAAATCCCACTAGATGTTTGAGGGGCCTGCATACCGTCCAGAGAGCAGTGTCCTTTTGAAATCAGATCAGAATCTTCAACACCAACACAAAGGCAATTCTCTCATACGGACTGGAGTCACGGAGAGTGACTAACATCATTTCCAACAGATGCCTATGACATCTCTGAAAAAATTTCTGATGCTATGTAAAGTGAAAGTGTAGCTGAATTAGACATACTTAATGTAAACGGGTGGCAATGTCACAGGTAAGCACTGGATTGGAATCCACAAGAGAAGAGTGAGATTAAGGTAGCCAGACACCCATGAGCCTTGCAGAAAGGAGTTTCCAAGAATTGAGTCTGCTGGCGTGGGGTAGCTGTGGCCCTATGCACTACAATGAATCTAGAGGAATATCTGTTCTTCACACAAATTTTTGCAATTGCTTTTGTAGTCAATATTCGTCAATTATCACTTTTTGACAGATATTTATATCACTATTTTATCAAAACCTAACTAGATATGAGAGAAGGGAATGAATAAAAATCATAAGATCTTCATAATGCATGTCAATATGTAGTCAGGAGCACTTCTTCTGGCTGCTTTCAATACTGCAATTCGAAATCTGGATTTTGAATGAACAAATACTAACAACTAATGCAAAAAGAAAACTTATTTCTGTCAACAAAGCAAATAATCAATAATTTATGATAGAAACGATTGTGATGTAGACCCAATATAACGTGGAATCATTTATAACATGGTTTAAACATGGCCTCCAATTTTCAAAACATTAAATTTGGCTCTCAAAATAATAACTGAATACAAAGAAGAATCCCCTTAAGAAATATTAAGCACTGGACCCATCAATGTTAATTATTGTATCTTGAATATTTGCCCCACTTCCACCACAGAATGGCTGATCTAATGGCTTTATCATTAGATTTTGTAAGATCTCAATCTTCTTAGTGACTGATGAGAAAGAAAAGGGGCAATGAATTTTGTTTTTTTAGCAAGTGAATTTCTATGAGCAATTCTTTTGCCCTTTTTTTTTTCACATTCACCAATCTAATTTGTTGGCTCTTCATCAAAATTTGCAACATGCATCATTTTATCAAAATTTAACCTTCAGGTGATGTTCCACGATTAAAATCTTTTTTTTTCATATTTGTTTCTGTCTTCCAGTCAGACTAAACCCCATTTTTACACGGATTACAAGGGTTGGTCTTGAAGAAGTGGGGGGGAGGGGTCCCTCACCCCCAGACTCCACCAGTGTATGTTGTGTATTTACATTATATGATACTGATAGATTACCAACTTTATACTAATTTTCACCAAGCTTTGTGAGATGATACCCCGCATTCTTCATGCAACAAAGAGGAAAACTTGTATCAAGGTTTGTAAGAGTGGAAAATTCAATACAACGTGGACTCATACTAATAATTATAATGCAGTAGAAAATTATGGATCTTTACTTCCATGTTATAAGAGATCTACAGAGCATTTTGAAAACTGAAGAAATAAATCTATAACTTCGTAAAATAATTCAAAACAAAATACTATTAAAAAATCATATTCCTGTCCTTTTGTAAAAAAAAAAAAAAAAGGATAAAAAGAAGAAATTGTAGAAATAAGGGTTCACCTACCTGCAACTAAGATTATTTTTCTATTCAAATGAACATTATAAAAATTTTAGATTAAAACACAGCCTAAACAGTTTTTGCTGATTTATTATATTTGGTGATATCTCAGAACAGGGAAATGTAAAACATCACAGAATCTATAATTGGTCAAGCTCCAATGCCTTAGAACTGGATTCAAACAACATTTGTATACAATGGATCAGATTAACAACCCGGTCTCCAAAATTGATTCAGTTCAAAAGAGCAAATTTTCACGTTATACCATAATCAAAATTCAATTTTATCAAAATAAGGATAAAATGTAACTATTCTTCTGAATATTCTGCTATGTAGTTCATGTGGTCTGAATCCTATTTAATCCCTCTCTTAGATTAGACTGAATAATGATTACAGTATAATCTGGAAATTTGCGCTCTCAACTTGAATCAACTTTGAGGTCTGGATTCTGTGATTGATCCTTTATGATGTATATTTTATTCATAAAATTGTTGCAAGCATTTACATGCTTGTTAGATAGCCAAAAGCCTAATGCTAGGATGTTTTTTTATAACATGTTGAGTTACGTCATAAAAAAATCTGTTTTGTAGATTTATTGAGAAAAATAGGCACTATCAAAATGTGCCTTCCGCAGCCTTTTCCTCAAGATCAAAGTGTAGTCTCTGTGTTAAAGGATGCTCACCTAATGTAGAAAAGAATGTTCGCCTAATGTAGAAAAGGATGCTTGCCTAATGTAGAAAAGGGGTTAATTTTAAGAGAGGGGTCATGGGGGTAAAGTTAAAAACATGGTAATGCTAGAAAAAATAATGCTAATCTCTAAAAAGAGATAGGGGTCTGATGGGAGGAAAAAGATAGAAAGTTCAAAAGGAGAGATACAATGTCAAGAAAATGGGGAGGGGGCTAATTTCAAGAAGATGGGGGCTAATTTCAAGAGAAGGGGGGGGGTTAAAGTGCATTGGGAGTTGATTTATTAAAGAGTTGGGATTGGTGTTGAAAAGGAGAAGGGAATAATGTCGAAGAGGGGAAGGGATTAAAGTAAAAAAAGGGAAGGGATTAATGTCAAAAAGGGAAAGGGATTAATGTCAAAAAAGGAAAGGGAATAATGTCAAAAAGGGAAAGGGAATTATGTCAAAAATAGAAAAGGATTAATGTCAAAAAAGGAGAGAAAGACTTTTCTATTGTTTGCTTGAAAAAAGAAAAAAAAATTCCCCTCCCACCAATTTTGAACCTTAAAAGTGAACTAAGAATATTTCACCAAATTTTGACCACCTCATAGCTCACAGAAAATCACCTTTCAATAGAACCCCAAAAGTGGAAAAAAATGTTCCCTTTGATTTAGACCTCTAAAGTGAAAAAAAAAAAAAAGACCCTTTCATTTTGATTCTTTAGAAGTAGAAAAATATCACCACACAATTTGGAACCTTCAAAGTGGAAAAAAAAAAAGATTTCCCCTCCATTTTCACACCCAAAATTGACGAGAAGGAATTCCCCATTGATTTTGTAGCTTAAAAGTAGAAAAAATATCTCCCTATTGCTTTTGACCATTGTAGGTGGAAAATAGCGATAGTAAAAATCCTTAATATCATTTCATACATATTATGAATGAAATGATTCCCTCTCATGATTGGTCAATTGAACTCACCACTGAGAAAGATAATTGATTCAAATTTATCATTAGTGACACCAGTTGAATTATTGGTGATGTGAGAAATATAATCTGTCTGTCCCTATCTCGGCTCCCTTCTCACCCTTTCTATACTGTCCTCTTTTTTTCACCTTCTCTTTCTCCTCTACTTTGACTCCTAAAAATGACATCACCTCCCAAGAGACAAAAATTGTGATATGATATGTTGGGGGGGGAAAAAAAAAAAGAATTTTTTTTTCTTTCACAATAGTGAACGTCACATAATTGAGAAATAAGAATAAAAAGTATTCACTCATTAAGTCATCAAAAAGTATTCTTAGCATTAATGAATATTCAAGTAGATAGACCCTACCCACCCATTGGAAACCACCTAAAAACATAATCAGGAGGTGGTTTCAAAAACTAATCAGCTAAGAACACTTGGTATCAAAATCTGGACCCACTGAAAATTAGAAGGAGTTCAGTAGTTAGGTGGTAGGTGAGTACACATAGACTTTTGACGAATTATGATAAGTTTGTATTTCAAATGTTTTCTTTATGTATTTTAAGATAAGTTTTTCAAAAAGTTCTTCAGTCAATGAAAAGTTTTGAATTTTTTTCATTTCCATCACTAAAAAGCAATTGACATAGCATATCCATTTTTCAGTTTTAAACACTATCATTTCCAGAAATTTTTTTTTGTAATATTCATTCTCTTATAACTTTTCATTTTGTGCTGTTTTTGATTGTATGAGTGAAAGTGTGAAACTTTACAATTGGAACCACCTTCCCTACATTGTATCCAATACTAAATGTTCAAAATTTAAAATAAGAGGTTAATGCTAGGTTTTGTAAGAATACATATACAACACTTTGATCTTGAACAAAAGGCAACAGAGGGCATATTCTGATCAGGACTTCACTGCTCTGATAGTGCCAAAAAAATGTGAGAAAGCAATATTCATCTATGAAGACTGAGAATTCTGATAAAAAAAATGATAAAGATTCAAAAGATTGGGTGGTGCAAGATCATATGGGGGTGGGGGGTTCCGATCGCATACCATTTCTTCGAAGATTCTTTCTCCATCCATGGGTTCGTGAGGGCGAAGATTCAGGAGGAGTATAGGTTTTGGTAGGGGTAAGTAACTGCCGCTGTGGCACCTTTCGTAGTTTAACAAGTCGTTGAGATGAGCCATCATCATCGAATTCAGTAGAAATATAGGCAGGTGAAGATGTACTTTTCACCATTCTCAGGTTGGCTTGTTGTTGATTGGAATAGTCAGTTGGTAAAGTAGATGATGATGATGAGTAATAAGAAGGGGAAGAATTTGAATGACAAACCTCAAAACTCGATTTAGAAGAAGACATCGTAGGAAATGGCAATGCTGACAAGCGACAAACTGAAACCAGTAGAGCACGAAATTTATGAAACATTATCATTGATCAAAGATTTGGTAGAATCCTAGTTTCTGTGCATAAAATGGAAAGAAAACTCTTGTTAGCCTTAAAATGAACTAAAGCATAAAGTATCATCTCCTCCAGATTTGCTAGGTTGTCTTTATTGAAGCCAAATTCGGCTTTTTTTCCTTTTCTGGGGCCCACAGTCTTAAGTTTTCAGCTATGGCATGTAATTTATTAAAAAACTAAATCCTAACCAAAGATTTTTGACAGATTTCATTTATTTATTTCTATCAATAAGGAAAAAAAAAAAATTATTTAAAAAAAAAATCACTTGACCATAACTCAAACCTCTAGACCATTGATCAAAAAAAAGGAAAAGATGCCAAATCTAATTTAAAAAAGCAATCTGGCTATAAAAAATGCAAGTCTCAGGGAGATAAGCCTTCATCCATTTCAAGGCTGACAGGATTCATCTCCATTTTACACATGTAAACTTGGATTTAATCGAAAGATTTAGGTTGTAGATAAGAACATGGAACTTTAGTGCTTTCTCAGGGACATGTAGGTCAAGAAGCAGAATACAGGAGTCTGACAGAGGATGTGCCAATGACAAGGGAGAGTGTCATATTATATTATCGGTGATATTTTGATTGAAAACTTGAAATGTTGAAAAAAAAACAAAAAAAAAAACAAGGTTATTAATTGAGAAAAAAATTAAGGTTCGAGAGTAAAACATGAATTTCTAGTATAAGATTGAAAGAGAGTTTAACCATTCAGATTTCTATTCTTTTTATCAAGTGATGATGTACTTTACCAAAACTTGTAGGTCTCCCTACAAGAACTAAAGAAAAGAATTAAGTTCTTGATAAGTCAAGGAAAAAAGGATCACAAGTTGACAGTTTGAGAAAGAATGTAACTACAATATATACTAATGTATAGGTTGAGTTTTGAAGAAATTTTAAGGTGAAAATTGGGTATCAACCTTTATACAAGTAATAATTTTGTAAGGTTGAAATTCAAATATAATCAGAAGGGCTAGGAGCAACCCTTGACTACAAAAAAAAGCATACCATAAATTAATGATTTAATGACCATAAATCAAAGGTAGGCCTATACACAAGTATATATGGTAATCTTATAGTTTGTGCAAGAAATTTAAATTCACGGTGATGTGTCAATAGAATTTTTATATTTTAACATTAGGGATAAATGAATCTAGGTTGATGCTAAACCAAAAAGATTGGGTGGTGGAAGATCATACATCTAAAAAGATGTCCAAAGAAAAACGGAGAACACAACAACCAATTTTTTCTGTGAGCTTAACTGACTTGATGCAGCAAGTTAAAATAAATTTTCATATTTTTTCTTTATCTAGTAACACAGCTTCATCAGCAGGGAAAAACATGTCCTCCCAATGTTTCTTCTTTGAAAGTTTTTTTCTGATTTTCATGATTTCTATAACATCCAAATTGAGATAAAAACAAAAATTAAGATTCTAGTCCAAATAATACATAGAATAATTAATATAAATATCAGCTTTAACACAAATGACAGAAATTTATAAAAGAAAAATACTAATTGAATTGCATACTACAATTGGGTTCTCTCTCCTTTTGTTTCATAGAAAAGTTGGTTTTTTTTTTTTCTTGGACCATTGTAAATGTACACGCATGTACACATTGAATAAACCCTGCACAAGCATTTAGAATAGGAGTTTCAGATAATGTCTTCTAAAAAGAATAAAAGTTAAGTGGCATCAGTGAATAGCAAGCCATAAACCTATGTGAAACAAATCAGTTCATATTTCGAACACTGGAGATACCAGGTTTTCTGTTTGATGTCATGTCAGATCAGGGTTGCCAGGTAGACAAAACTTCATTGCAGAGAATTACCCAACACAGGCATTGGAATAGCATCGAATTTAGAAATCAAGCTAAGCTAGAATTGAACTTCTGCCCCTGAACTCGCTATTCCAATGCCTGTATTGAGGATGTCTCTGAGATAAAGCTTACATCATTGCCACATCGGGCAACCCTGTGTTGAAAAAAAAAATGAATCAATTGAGTGAAAGCTAGGTAGAATCTGGTAGATATGATAACATCATCTAACTCTCATACCAGACATATAGGATTGTTGATAAAAGCAGATAAAATAAATACAATTGGAAGAAGCTTGGATTATTGATATCAGAATTTTTCATTATATTCTACTTCCTTTGATGACAGACAATGATATGATTCTCAAATAATCAGAAAGAAAGGAGATGCTAACATTTCAAAGAAGACATGCCATTTTACAAGAATTTGCCACATTCATGAACTGCAACATGTAACAAGTAAGGGAAAGATACTAAAGCGAAGTCTAATAAACATTTAAAGGAGCATTGAGAATGTAACCATGGATATAAGACACATGAGTAGACAGATCAATTAGATAAATCTATACAGATGTTACATCCAAAATGAAAAAAGTAAATATTAGTAAATATAGATAACTTGAAAAATCTTAATCCATTGTATTGATCTAGTCAGTAACTGAAAATATCAACAAATATGATAGTGTGATTTTCTTGGTCTTCTCTTTATAACAATTGACCCACCCACTTTGAGGAAACAAATTAGCAGATAGAAAATCTCCGACCCACCATTTTGAACAAAGGACTGTTCCACCAAACAAGTTTGTTTCTTTTCTCTCAAAGAAAATCTAATAGAATTCAATTGCAGGCAGTCCCTGCTTTCATAAGTTTTCTTTTTTGCGAAAGCAGTAATAGCATTTAGCTCTCATCTAACAGTAAGCCATTATAAAAGCTGAATACTACCTCTCCTATACAGCCAATTCTCCTTTTCCTTCCATCACAATGATCTCTAATAATTTAGTCTGACCAACTACCCTCACAATTTTGGGGGTTTGGGGATACTGAAAAAATGTTCTACACAAATAACAGGTAATTAGTTCTTTGCTTTACACCATTTTGGCTTATAAAAGGCTTTTATAGGAATACTACATTCTGATGGCAGAGGAAACCTGGATATCCATGAACATTTCTCATGGGAATTAACTATAATAATGCGCTCCCTTTCGGCAAAAAATGAGATGAAACATTCCATGATGGACAAAATTTACTAACTTTCAGAAGTGATAGCCAAGATGAGATTTTTTATTTCTAATGGATCCAACTAAAATTAATCATATTGTTGCTGTGGTGGCCATTTTCCAAGATGGTTGCCATTAGAATCATGTGTGTTTAAAAAAGGGAAAAATCACTTGAACTTGAATTTAATACTAAAATATAAGTATCTGCCTACTAATTCAACTGTGATGATTCCAAATATAGCCATATATTTAACCCACTATGAATCATGTGACCCCTAGAGGCCATTTCAAAGTTATTAATAAGATCTTACTACTTCAATTTTATTCAGTATCAATTAAAGATGAGATTTGATGTACTTTACATTACTTTTTGAACCATTAAAACTGAATCCCATCAGTTCATATATAGTTACTACATAGAGGAAATAACCGTGGGGAAAAAAAAAAAAAAAAAATCCTGACTCCAACCCAAAATTAAATCAATTCTCCCTCAGCTGCTCCTTAAATGCAAAAAATGGATGTTAGCTGGGCCAGAGCAAGCACACCGCCTTCATAAGTTTGAAATTGCAATTTTCACCACCAACACAGGTGAGTTACTCTTGGAATTTCATTTTCAAATTAGAGATAACCCCTTCCTTGCAAATATCTTTGGGTAATTTGCAAAAAGTGTTCCACATTAAAGTTTCTTCCTTCATTTTCACAATAACCTAATATAATATGATATAGTAACATATACACTAAAGGCAATACATGTTGTCTTTCTTGTAGGACACACTCATACAGCATGTAAAGAGAAAAGCCTATACATG
The DNA here is from genome assembly GCA_963457665.1 of Thysanoteuthis rhombus. Taxonomy (NCBI): domain Eukaryota; kingdom Metazoa; phylum Mollusca; class Cephalopoda; order Oegopsida; family Thysanoteuthidae; genus Thysanoteuthis; species Thysanoteuthis major. The sequence continues at coordinate 65,291,232 of OY735211.1, read as the reverse complement.
TAACATCTGGATACCATATATACAGCCACAATTGATCATTTCATTTCCTACTGACAAGGGCTGGAAGAATGACAAAGGACCATTAGCAGAGGCTAGAATGACCTCCATTTTTACCAAATGTTCCTGTAAAGGAATTCGTACTCACTATTCTAGCTCCGAATATGGACTTAAATGAACAAAATTATGCATTTGAAGATGTGAACTGTAACTTTGCAGGATGAGGATTTCTTTTTTTTTGCTTTTGTAAAATCATGTAAGGTGTGAAGTGCTTACAATATCCATCAGTAAAATGAACTTACAAAGACTTTTGGAAATGTGTAACTGATATCCCATGTTATTTTTAAGCAAAGAAGGTTGGTTTAAATGTATAATTGCATTATTTTGGAAATTGTAACAAAGTTTTGACCTTGTTTTCAACCCAGCTTCATTGTACATGAAATGAAAATGATCTTGATAGTTTCATAGCCTAAGCACAACCACCACATGTGGTAGTAAATCATTTCATCAAATTTCTATTGCCCACAAAAAATTCAGAATTGAGATAGAACAATCATTTTTTCCCTCTTGTGTAACAGAATTCTTAGAAGATTCATTATTTCATCTCAATAAAAAAGTTACAGGCAAGTGAAGTGACGGTCGCAACTTATGGGAGTCAATGGTGAAGGGGTTATGACATTAAAATGACATATGGAGTCCATCTTATTCATGTTAGGTTGAAAAAAAGATCATTTTTTCAAATTCTCAAGGATAAATTAGGGGATAGGTATCAGATAGATTAGAAATTATCTAACATTTCCATCCTAAAATAAGGAATTGCTATTAATTATAACTAGGTAGAAGAGTTGTTCCATCACCTTGCTATTTTGTTAATGAACACTTATCCACATATATAAAAACACAATGTGTATCTCAAATCACTGTAGCCCCACACCCAACCAACTAGCAACAGATTCTTCTGTCTTTGCTTGTTTGTGTACCTGGTCACATTTTTTGGACTACAACCTTGAAAAAAAAAAAATATATATATATATATATATATATATATATATATATATATATATATATATATATAAAATTGTTTCAAAGAACATACAAATATTACACTCTGATCCTAGGCAGAAGGCACTGATACTCTGAGTCTAGATTAAAGTGCTAATCCATACGTAAATAATCCCCTCATTTTTTAAGGGTACCAAACAAATTTTATATATATATATACATATATACATACATACATACATACATAAACCTTTTATGATTAAAGTGATCCATGTCTTGGTGAGAGAGATTTTTGCTAAATGGACACCATCAACTCGAAACTAGTTTTTAAATCCGACTTCAGAATCTTCAATTTTTCTACATTATAGTCCTATAGTTACATTCAAAGATGCAAGAAATATGAATTGAGAAGTTTGGTGAATAGCTATGTTCAGCTCATATCTATCATCCCATCAAGTAAAAAAGAAAAACTCAGATTTCTGACCTGAAAGATGTGTGATTGTGCTATTGTAACAATCACACTATTGTATTATTTTGTATTTTCTTATTTACTCCACTTATATTTGGTGCGCATTTTTGTACTGTTTTCGAGGTATCAACACCATTCCAGCACAAGTTGGTTTGTCTAAGTGTCGTGCAATGGGCTTACATTCAGTTTTGAAAAATCAATTGTTCAAAATTTTACAGAGATGGGTTCTATTTACAATGAAACTATAAAGCAAAACCAGACCCTTTCTCTCTACTTCTCAAGTTTTTGGTTACTTCCCCTCTGACAGTTAAAAAGAAAATTTTTTTGTGAGTAATTTTTTGAGCATTCATTGTAGGGGGGAAGGTTATGCTGCAGCGCAATAACATTTGCAGTTCCTTCAGGAGATGCAGGCTCAACTTTTTTTTTCTTTTCAAAAAAGGAGTTCTAACTCTCTTTAACCTGTTATATTTGCACAGTCAACAACAACAGCTGACACTGACTCATGGATGAATCTATGCAATTATGTCACACAAAACCAACATCTTATGACTATAACCACTATTTCCTACTTTCCTTTTTGACTGTAGATTATTTCATGAGTCAATGACCCTCTAGACAATTGTTTGTCTGCTGACATGATTGCATTTAGTTGTTCTAGATTGTTCAAGAAAATCAAAGAAAAGAGAAAAAAAAGCAAACAATGCCGGATATATATGTATGTGTGTGTGTGTGTGTATGAAAGTTGACAATTTTTTTTCAAAACAGCTTGAAACAAGTTTCTATTTCATACTGGGAGTAAATGCGATTTATAATGACAATGATGTGAAGTTATCTCCACAGGCAGATACTCATGTACTTTACAGGAAGAAGGAAGAGGCTCCACTTCAGGAAATGCTGTGCAGCTCATGAGATGATGAACAATTAATCAACCATTGGCTAAAAGGATGGGTTGGGTGGTCAAGCTTATAACAGCTGGGAGAATGGGCTTGGCGAACCAAGTTCAAAATCTGTCTGGGTCAGTTCATAGCCATTTCAAAAGGCATCAATCCATCTCTCCTCTCACCAATGGATAGAATGGCACAAAATGAAGTGATATCACTTTGGATGCTTGTTACCAATCAGTCCATTCCACACTTAGAACTGACCAAGTAAGTGGTAATGTGATATGTCAAGCTGACCCTGTAACCAGCGTAAGAGCGCTACTTACATATCAGCTAAAAACTTAATCCATTTGTTAAATGCTATTAAAATTTTCCATCAACATTTTAGGCCAGACATACATGAAGGAAGTTACCAAATGAAGTCACCAACACAAAGAGTTCACAGTGAAAGCAGAGTTTTCAATCATGACCCAGTTAAATTCCATGCAATAACATCACAAACTACTGATATAACTCTCTCTCACATCATCCTCTTGTCGTTTTTTAAACCATGCTAAGGCGACAATGAATGCTATGATTTAATACTTTGACAAATTAATTGTTGATGATAAAGGTAATAATAAGATTAGATATATTCATATTCTAAATCTTTATCTTTCCATTGTCACCAATAGTTTTCTCTTTGTTTATTCATTGATATCTATTGCAAACCTTATACTCTTGCAACCCAGTAATGGCTCAAGACTCATACTTTGAAGAACTAGACAGCGTATTTAACAGTGTTTCAATGTCAAAACTCATTTCATCTGGGTAAAGCTCAACACATCTTTTTTTTTGAAAAAAAAAAAAAATTATAAATTCCCACAAGTCCTTTTGTAACCGATATTCAAGACTAGTATCTAAAAGAATGAACTACCAGGGATATGTTTCTATACATTAAACCAAGATAGAATGAAATTACTGTCAATAATCGAGTGTGAATTGTTAAAATGACTTTTCCAAGTTTGATATCAACCAAGTGTTACTTATTGCACACTAATGACTATACAAATCATTTAAGGCCAAACAATTTCCATTCATGTTAAAAATATTTTCTTATAATGCTCCAAAATATAACATGAAAATCGCTGAGTTCTGTTTGAATCCGACATTATAAGACATGACATAATAGACTCAAGCCTCTTTGATATTTGCATGTTATTCCAATTCCACCTTTGTACTGATTGCTTTTAACAAAACATTAGAGACATTATTCAATAACCAAGAAAGATTCAAGGAATGAAAGATGAGTTGATGATAAATTTAATTAGTAAAGACAAAATCTTGTAATGAACACTGAGCAAGGCATTGCAGAATAGGGGATCAGAGATATAAGAAAAACCATCAGGAACTCAACTTCCTACAGGTGAAACAATGCTGCAAGAATGTCAGACAACTGAGAGACACCACAAATCACAACAAGGATACCAAGAGATCCCATGTAAAATTGTTGTTGGTAAAAAATAAGAGGGTGTGACAATTCAGCCAAGTTTCTAAGAATTGTTCAAAAGTTCAGGTGAATTTTGGGGAAGGTCCAAGTCAAACAACAGACATTAAAAGGCTGCTGATGATGAGCCAGTCATGTTGATCTACACAGAACAGCTGAGTCACATGAAATAGCCAGATAGATAACAGCATACACAGACAACAATCAATAATTACAACCTTTCTGGCTGCATTATTCACTGGTGTTATTACAATATCAAATATTCAAATTACTTGAATTAAATATCTAAACTCAAAATAAATAACTGAGAGAATAGATAATATCCCGGCTGAATAATTTTTTCATAATGAATAGAAAAAACAAGAGCAAAATATATAATCTGCACTGCTGAAAGAACAAGAGAATGAAATTCTCACAAATTACCATCAATAATTGGAACACTCTCGTGGATTATGACCTAAATATACTGGAAACAAGTACAGTCAACAACTTAGAGAATAAATACCATGAATACATGACATAAAACAAATCTCAGAACCTACAAAGAAAAAAACTCTAAACAAAAGTACAGAGGTAAGCAATAAGCACATGTTTATCATTTATTTGCTTAAAAACTTTGTGTACTTTCACCATTAAAAATTGATAGGAGTGTCTATTAAATTGAAAGCAGTATGGAAGATGAGGTTGTTCGCAAGTGTGAGGTTAACTATGATCACAAGTGGTTTGGGGGAGAGGAGGACAACACCAAAAACACAAAAAAAAGTACCCTTTTTCTTGAGGTTTGACATCCATCCACCAGTTTCTTGAACATTCCCGTACCTGGTTTGAGTCTCAGATTTCACATTACTATATTGAATTGTTTTACTTTCGGGAATGATATCAACATTGGTGTTAGCTGCTGAACTGGATACATAGAAATGTTCTTTTGTATTGTTGTTATATGTAGGGTTACTGATATATGATGATGAATGGTCTATATTAGTATATTTGGAAAGTTCTGGAGAATTGGAATAAGTCTGATACTTGGCTGATTGGCTACTAAGAGAATTGAACTCTGGATTACTAGAACTGACTGAATAATCTTCATTGACATCACCGACCATGGTTACATCCTTTTTGTTGCCAACTGAAGAGAAACCTTTTGGTGTAGAACTAAATTTGGCAGCTGCTCTACTCATGCTGTTGATACTTGAAGAAGCTTTATTAAGACTACTGATGTTTGCATTTACTTTATTAATGTTACTTTGCATTTGGCTAGTACCCTTAGAAGAATCAGGGGACCTTTTACCTTCATTGAGCTTAGATAAAGGCTTATGAGATTCAATGATAGGCTTAGATGTTTCCACTTTGGCTAGACCCTTCTTGACAGCAGCATGTCTCCTAGTGAAAGAACTTGCTGCCTGAGCAGATCCTGTGATGCCGCTGCAGCTGTTGCCTGCACTAAGCGGCTTCTTATTAGCTTTGGCCCTAATAGCAGCGCCGGCATCGAGAATGTTATTTAGAAAATTAGCATCTTGTACTGGAGGTGGTGATGCGCTCATTGTCGATGTTGAACCTTTTTTCTTTTTATCCAAAATTTTCTCCCTTTGTTTCAAGATAGCAGAACAATCTGTAAAGCAGCAAAATGACCCAAATTGAGAAGACAAGGTAATCAATTCATTCGGTGCCAATCACTGAATGTGTGCAACTGATAAAACATTCGCTCATAGACAACCTTGATATAACTTCCACTGAAATACAAAGATTTCTTCTGAATTTAATATTAGTGAATGCCTGGTATGAAGCACTGTAGGGAAATATTTGATTGTAATGGTTGTATTTACAATGAACTCTACATTAAAACATTTTATAGGATCTAAAATATTCAGTTGAAGCCTATTTGATGTAAAAATAGAAAAACACTTGAATCAATGAATTGAAAACATTAGTAAGCATAAAATGCATCCAACTTTTTAAATTTGATGACAAATAGATTTTTTTCCCTAGTACATTCACTGAAAAATTCAAAAAAAATTTTTTGCAACTCTTTAGGCAATAAGATATTAAATTCTTAAATTCAAGTCATGATGGTGAAGGAGTGTGTACCAATCTAACTTCAAGGAACTCACATATATAAAAAAGATGATTCAATAAAGTTTTTCTTATTTGTCTTTTATTAAAACCTATCTCACCTTAGAACCAAATTATGTGAAGTAAAATAATTAAACAATCCGACTTTTTCCTGTCAGCTTTTCCTGATAAGCATTTTAAATCAATGAAAGACACCATGTGTGTATAAGAGGGTTAAAATAAATGATCGCAGCAGAAGAAGTGGATTAGTAAAAAATAAATTTAAAATAAGATAAAAACGTTTCGAATGATTATTCCAGAAAATTAAACATTTATAAATGTATTTGTTGAATCGATTATCTAAATCATGAACAGAGCTTGTAATTTGGAAATAAAATGAAAGATAGAGAAATAAAATGAAGATATTTTTCCAGTTCATCCTCCAAAGAGAATTCAGGCAATGAATTTAAAAAGTGCTGACAGAAAAATCAAGGATTACTAAAATAGACAGAGAGGAAATAAAAAGAAAATGGTTGAGTGGGATGGGACTGATTTTTGACAAAATATTTTGCAGGAATGTATAAATTTCAGAGTTGGGTCAATTGTTTACACCCCTGATATTTTGTTTTGTCTTTTGAATTTATTTCTATCATAGAAAGCAATATTTTCATGGTCTACATTAAAAAGAAAAAAAAGTATTAAGAAGAAAAAGGGAAGAGTAATCCTTCAGACAGTTCAAGAAAAAGGATATGCGATCCAGCACTCAAATAAAACATTTGCCTAATTCTAATTGCTAAAATTCTTTGGAATCAAAAATAGATATTTGACAGCTACTTGTGTAATGTCAATAAATTTTGTAAAAAGACAAGTTATGTTTGTAAATATATACATAAAAATCAAATTAAAACATGATGCAAAAAGTCTGTTGGTGAGGGGGAGAGCAATAAAGTCTTTTTTTTTTTTTATGGCAGTTTGCTTTTTTCAATTAATTTAGGACTTGGTCAAAGCTTATATTAATACAATTTGCAGAAATTTGATTCTTTGCTGGTTTCCATGTCCCTGTCAAAATAAAAACATCTGGTTGCATCATACCTTTTTTTCATCATTGACAAAAAAAATGTAAAAGCAGTGAACTGCCCAACTTCCAATACAGATACACACTTGAAAATATACAGTACACAACTGGTTTGGTATCAGACAGGATGGATGCCAAAAAATATGTCACAACAGTGGCAGTTTTGATCTTACGGATACAACATGAAGAATTGGACGAATTATAGCTTAGTAACATCCAAAACTATCTCCAGAATGTAAGATTGGTAATTAGATACAAGTTATGTATATTAATGGAAATACCAAATTAAAGTTACCCACAGTTGAGCCCATTCAAGTGGGTCAGATTCAATTATTAGCTACTTAGGTTTCTTTTTTAAACACAATGAAGTTTTTTGTGAATTTACTTTTATCATGAATTCAACTGATAGTATTGCTGCTTGTAATACAGGTGGCAGAATATTTCTGATGAATAGATTATTTGATTCCCAGTTAAAACTCATTTGAAAACCAAAAAAGCTCTTCGTTAAATTTTGCCCTCAAACACACCATGGAAACTTTCACAAACGATGCAAATAATAAGTGAAATGTGTATCTCTTAAAGACAACTACCATTGAAGTATATAGCCAGTGACAAAGTCCCAGTTCTTATTGCATGCATCAGGTTAGTGATCCAAGCAAGTTTCAAGTCTGATCAAGACCGGGATTTTTTTTTCTAACAAATTTTTATGACTACCACCTTGGCAGAATTCACAAAATCACATATCTTACAGTGTACTCAATTAGCTGTAGAGTGCACAAGGGAATATGTCCTAATGAAGAGTTTTCTATTCCCTTTGTTCACACCAGGAATTGAATCCAAGGGGATGTACATCAGCTAAAACACTCACTAAATTTATTATACTGCATTTTGCAATCAGCTTTTGCATGTATTGTTCTGAATTAAAAAAAAAAAAAATTTTGTATACAATTTTTTTTCTTTTTTCAAACTTATCAACCTAATTTTCAGATTCATGCAGCACAGTACACAATCCTTGTGACCTGAGAGAAGAACAAATAAGTTATGATATACTCTGATGGATATGACACTCAAAGAATCCAAAAAAATGGGGTTGCCCTATTGGCCGGACACAAAAAACAAAGGAAAAGATAGAATTTATCAATTCTTTGAGACAAAATATTACTAAAATCAAAAGACATTACATACAAACAAAAAAGTTATATAAAATTCATTATTACAGAGCTTAGAACAAAAAGAATAACGCAAACATAATTTTTCTTTTTTATGCAGCAGGTCATAATTTCTGAAAGTTTTTTTTTTCGAACAAAATCCTGAAAAAAAAAGAAAAATCCAATTAAACCATTTCCCAAAGCTCAGGGTATATCAAAAGCAGGAATTTTTGTCCATGTGTGAGATTAGATTTATTAATCATTATGTGAAGTATAGTATGACTATTTTCCTCGTCTATGCTGTTATTTCTTCTACGATGTTTTGTTTGTGTACTCAGCAGCATTTTCGTCCATCTGATTAGTATTCCTCAAGGGCAAATCAACATTAGAGGAAAAAGTGAAACTGTAAAATTTTTAAAATCCTAGAATGCAGGCTCATATTTTACTTGATATGCCTAACCCATTAAGGAAAACGAGGAACACTCAAAGATGGCTGAAGCCAGAATGTTGTGAAAGAAATAACAGCGTACACAAGAGAAACTGTCCAGCTATACTATACGCTATGATTGAAACACATCATCCAATAAAATTCAAGAATAGTTGTGTGTGTGTACATATATATATATACATATATATATATATGCTGATCATCACCAAAGCAAAAGCCCCAATGGTCAAAATCAGAAAGAGTGAGATGAGTTTAACATCCAAGTGAGAAATTTCAATGGAATTTAAAAGAAATTGTTACGTGAAGAAACAGCAAGAATGAAATGAAGATACATTAGAAGCAAATTCTAAGAGTCTAAAAGCTAGAAGTGAAACCACAGGTAACTGACTGAACAGGACAACTAAGTTATAAGTGAAGTCACAAGATTTAGGGCAAGAACACAAACAGCAACAGGACAAAGAAATGTGACGGGGGTCATCTTCTCTTGACTACCTTAATTGGTCAGCCAGTTACCAGTGATGGAAATAGGGAGGGTGGGTACAGTGTATACCAACTTCTAAATTTCCAGCTTTTTTGAATATTCAACAGTATACCTAGCTCCTAAAACCCAGCCTTACCATGTGCCTAGCTCCCAAAACCCATTTCCAGCAATGCAAGATACCAAGTGATATTCTTAGTATAAATAAGATGACACCATGCAAACATTAATACTATCAAACCATGAAAAAAGATGGTCCAGTTACAAGCTTATGAGGATATGTATATGTTACAGTAATATTGTGAAACTAGTGATTTCTCCAAATCCATAGTTTCACAGTTGGTGTAATGGTTAACAAACTTGTGATGTTGACCATTATGACTATACTGAGTTTGATCCTCAGTCAGTGCCTAACTACAGGTCTTAAGTCAAACTAAGCTGTATACACACTGTAAATGCTTAAGCTGATGTACCAAGTTTAGCTTTGTTCTACCAACCTAATGTCAAACTATCTTATCGCAAAATATCCAATAATCAACTAAACGAGAAATTTTTGTCAGTCAAGAGATATTGAAGATTTTATAAATATAAAGCAGATCACTAGGAAACAGGGTTTTGATTATTAGCATGATTGTACATAGAACAATAGTGTATTTGTGCTATGTATTTCTTCATGTAGCTCCTCCTGCTGATTACATAGATGGAACATTATTCAGTGAAAATGCTGATAACTGCATGTCAAGCAACCAAAGAGATCCATTCCCATACTTAACCTAGTTCTAAAATTAAGCCATTTGTCTTCTATAAGACTATGTAAGGAGTTTTTTTAACACTTCAATTTATCAACTGCTTGATACTGATTCTAACTGACAGCGAAGCTCTTTGGTAGAGGAAACAAATTTTGTTTAATTCATTATGTCTAATGAGATAAAAAATTAAAAAATTCACCTATACTAGAAAGTAACTGATCAGTAGTTTATCTCCTCGATATCAACATTCAATTTTTTTTTATATGAATTTACAAGTTAAGAATAATTTTGCAGGGATATAATAGCAACAATATCCTTTCAGGCAATTCCTAAGATCCTGTCCAAGACAGATACCAGTAGAGAAATAATGAATAGTAATATTGTCTAGGAAAGTCATAACTACATTGAATCAGGATCATGATGCAGTTAAGAAAACAAAGAGAAGCTGTGTGAGGAGGATTGAGGCTAGGATTAATACAAAAGGCAACACCAAAATGCTTCCAAGTAGAGACCTGAAGGCTGAGAGGGGGAACTGTGTCCAAGGCAGACTGGAATTAGTACAAGAAACATGCTGCGAATTCAGTGAGAGCATAAAGTATCTGACACATTTCAAACAGTCCAAATAATATTTACACATAATGAAAATCCCTCATCGAAAAAAAAAAAAAAGATCAGACAGAACACTTCCAGAAGTTCACTTTGACAACCTTATACACCTTAAAAATTGGGAAAATTTGGACAGAATAATAAAACAAAAACAAAAAAAATCAACAGAAAAAATATTGTTGCAGAAAAAAAAAAAATGAATAAAATAACATCAAAAACTTATGATAAAGAATCAGAAATCTTTGGTTCAAATTCAGTCAATTTTGAAGCAGTGTACAGGTGTTGAAACAAACTTTTTGAAATATGTCGGATACTTTTTGTACCAACTGTAGAAGAGACAAAATTAAACTAAGAAATTAGACAAAGCAATTGTTAACATAATAAGAAAAGGCCATCTTCGGTCTGACAGGTCCAGAATATGGTAGCCATATTCAAATGACTAAATGTGGCTAGATTTTTCAATGCCGGTCATTTCAAATTATTACAGTATTTTGGACCTGTCAGCCAAAAAATAGCTGAAGGAATAACAGACATGAGAAAGACATGCAGCAGAGTGAAGAAGAAGTAATGAATGTGCTAGTATGAGACTACCATCTTGGCTTCCTCTTCTCCATAAGGCAGGGCCTGTTGGTTGATGTTGTTGTTGTTGACGGTGGGTATGCACACCAATCGTATTGTATTTTTTGGCCGAGGAGGAATTCTTGTTTCCTAGTGAAGACAATGACGTCACATATAAACAAAAAAAAAAAAAAAACTGCCAACAAAAACAATTTTTACAGCTTTCGGTTTGTTTGGTTTTTTTTTTTTCTTCCTTTTTCAAATAGATCCTTTCAGTAGCAAAAGAATTTGTCCTTGAAGTTTAAGACATTTCAAAATTTATATGAAATATTTCATTTTCTATATTTTTTTTCAGAGATTTCCTCCCCCAAATCACATTTTTACAGCTGGAAAGTAAAATAACATTCTGGTTCTAATTGTTGCTGTGTTGATAGTTTGCAAAAGCAATCTGCAAAATTATATCTTGTCAACAGATGCTTAAAAAGATGAGACTAACAATGTATGAGAAAGTTCCAGAAAAGAAATATTGCTTCAATTTAGGATGCTTGAGCAATATTTGAAGAAATATTTTGATATTTCAATTTTTTAAATCATCCATTCTCAGTCATTTTTAATTCCAGGTCAAGATGGGAATAAATCTAAAGAATCAATGGTCATCAGAAGAATCATAATTATTTGTTTTTCATCAGATAAAATTGATTCAAGTCAAAAGTATCAACTTTTGGATTAAATTGGATTAAATTCCATCAAAACAAGTATTTTATGACACTATTTCTTCACAATATTCTGTTATGTAGTATAAGGAGTCCAAACTCAACACTTCAGCCTCATTTTGATTATATTGATTTGAATGTTTTTGATTATAGTGGAAAATTGGCACTTTTTACTTAAAACCATTTTGGAGTCCTGATTCTACATTTGATCCTTTGGATCTTTATCTTTAACGTAAGATAAGAATGGTGGGACTGACTGGTTAGTACTGCAAAGAGAAAGAGAGAAACACACACGCACACAACAAACAGTTACCCAAGAGGGACTACTGAAAACAAAAATATATTTAAAAAGCAATGAAAATGTTCAGCTCTGAACTGGTGAGTTTGAAAATACACAACTGCCATTTCAACAAAAAAGCATTATTTCATGTCATTTTATTTCTGTAGGTGGATAACTCTTCAGCAAACAGATTATCAAAGGGCCCTCAAATATTTTGTATACATGACATATTTGTTTGGCATCTGAAAATATCTGAAATCTCAATTTAAAATCATTTTGAAATTTCAAAAATAAGCTTAAAAATGAATTTGTATGTTTTTTATTCATTGGTTATAATCGTCAAAATCATGATACAAACTACAAGACTATCTAAAAAAGTCATTAGCTGGACATTTTTATTCAAGATTATTTAGAAATTTTGAATGTATGACTGAAGATATTTTTTTATATAGACATCCCCCATTATAATGATGGCTTTAGGATCCAAGAAACCCTACCAAGTTATAACTTAGCCATGATAGAGAACAATATTCAATAGGTGAAAGACAGCTAACATCATAATAAAGATGAAATGAATTAGACAAAAATATTACAGTAGCCAATGGTCAAAATTTTTTCAATGAAGTTCAATAAAAAAAAAAGTTTTGTTCATTGACCACAAAGATTCTATTGTCAGATTCATTTTCTTTCAACAATCACTCATTTATATTTTTTAGTGGTGGTGGGGTGGGAGGTGTGTTGTCTGTCCTCAAATGGGCTTGGTGAAGTGAAATATCAGGATTATGGGTACGAAAGGGAACTGTTTTTATTCGCAGGTTTTTAGACAAGCAGGCAATAACATAGGTAAAATTGATTAAAATTCAAGTAATTTTCATTAGGAAACACTTAGAAGAGACAAAATTTATCTCCCTTGGAAGGACTTTCTGTTTCATGACTACACAAGTTTCAAATCATAAAAGAATCGCATGCATCAGCAAAAAATTCAAGCAGATCATTGAGTGAAATGGCAGAACACAAAAATACAAAAAAATATTTTATTATACTTATCATATTTGATGGTATGTAAGACTATCACCTCCTTATTCCAGCAGAGATTTTTTCTTCTTTTTTCTCAAACGAACACATTCCCTGAATTCTTATTATTTATCAACCACTTTTTTTCAACTCCACCCCAAGTTCTGGCCAATGTGGGTCTTTTGAGCCAGCTTTTTTTTTGGGGGGGGGATATATGCCACCAGATATGGTAATATAAAATCAGCAGTATTATTCAATAGTACAAATGACTGATTAGTAAATAAATAGATAAAATAAATTGGTACTCCAACAATGAACTGATATTCTATCAGCAATCTTAAAAAATTTTTTTTTTACAAAAACCCAAAACTGAAAATAAAATTGTTGGTCTTCTTGACAGGAAAATTAATTTCAGTCTTCAGCAAATAAACAACATATTTCTTTCTGCATTATTGAATTACACAAGCTACAATCACAGACCTGATTGATCAACCAGCCAAGTGGCAAGCTATTCTTCCCTTTTCAATTGGTGATTTCTGTTGTGTCACTGCTACCATATACATCATTAAACCGAAAAACCTTGCAAATGCTCACAAGTACTTCACTAGATGCCTTCTAAAAATGCTTCTTTTAGAGAGAGAGAGAGAGGGAGGATCCCCCCCCCCAACCCAACATTTTGGGGGCGGAGGTCTTTTTAGAATCTAGTATAATTGTGTTAGAGCAACCAGGCATACTATAGTATTTCAATAAATGGCTGGTGCGGCACGTTGTAATTATTATCAAATAACTTTAGGGTCTCATCTTAGAATTATTACCAGAATCAACAGTTATTTTTCTCTAATTTTTTATAACATTGTTGAAAATATTTACAATCCAAACAAACAATTGCAAATCATTTTGACCGTTCCAACCAGAAAGCTTCAATAACTTTGCTTTTCACAATTACTACAGAATTAATGAATAATAAGCCACTAACAAACATAAAGACATCATGGTAAAAGAGGGAGGGTTCTTTTCTATTATGTTCATACGTCGTGTTACATTAATTCAATATAAACTTATTTCTGTTCGTATGTGACTGTAATACACTAAAAATGGTACATGGTAGGCTGAATCTTTTCAACACTACACCCTCCAAATGCTCTGACTTGGATAAAACAAATCCAGGTGATTTTCAACCATTACATTGTTTTAGGAGGTGGGGGACTTTCTTTTTAATGGGAGCAGGGGTCAAAAGTGAGATGAACATTTACCAGTTACTATGATGTTCATATGCTGTTCCACATTTTTAGCAAATGTTTCATAGAGCATCAATGCAAAACATGTCTTTACACCTTGTAAGTAAATTATAATCTAGTAAATGAATAGATAATTTATTAACAAAAAGTGGCAAATGGTTCTATCCTTTTTTTATATGTGCATGTGTCTATGCATGTAACTTCAAATATTGACACTATGGTCATTCAATTATTGATCCCTTTTATTATGATTCTAAACCAAAAGTTTGAAAATTTCCTTTTGAAAAAAAAAAATAGAATAGGAAAGTGAAAATGATACATGGTGTCTTGTAAAAATGTTTTCTAATCAAATGATCTGATAACAAAGGTTACAAACTCCAGGTTTGGATAATACTCAACAATTTTTTGTACTACAGCAGCTGTATTATAAATTGAAATCGATATTCAAGTGGGATTATTTATTTTGTTATAAGGGGATTGGAAAGAAAGAAGATTATGGAAGCTTTTGCATTGTGGAGTTCCATTGACAAACAATTAAAATACCAAGTCATGATAATATATTACAGTGGAAAATTTTTTTTTTTCTAAGCAATTCAAAATTTGTAGGGGTGATGGAACAGTAAAGCAGAAGAGGTAAGAAAAAAAGGGCTTTGAGCTCATTATACGTTTGAAACTACGAAACTATTTCATAAAATGTCTCCTTTAAAATTGAAAATAAAAGATTTGATTCTGAAAAAAAATAAATAAATAGATAAATAAATAAATTAGCAAATTAGGAAATTTTAGAAATAAGAGACAAAATAGAGATGCCAACTTACCTATTAAGGGGGCACTTCGGTCATTTGTCTGAGTTTTTTTCAATCTTGTTCCTCTTTGGATTTCTCCCAAAAGGGCGTTACGTTCGACAGGTTTTGCATTATTGCTTGATGATTTGGCCCCAATTCCAGGTCTCAAAGGAGGAGGACCTGATGGTGGAGGAGGTGGAGGTGGTGGTGGTGGAGGCATATTGTGGACAGACAAACCTAAAAACAGAAAAGGAATGCACGTACAAACAACAGGGAAATATATGCAACAAATATCTGACGGCCATCTTAGCAGCAATCAGAAATGTGTATTGTATATTAGAAAAATTTGAAAGCACTCAGAGAGCACATAACTCAGCCAATGCCATACACTGACTCGGTCAGGGGAAAAAAAAAAAAAAAAGGATCTTTGTATCAGTCCCCAAATTCAATCCTTTCTTGGCCTGTGGCCCAACCTTCCACATAATTTCATTGAGAAACATTTTAGAGATATTATGTGGACAGACATGAGAAAAAGCATAAATCCATGAAAAAAAATTTTTTTTTAACTGAAAAATAACTCTAAAGCAAATTCCTGGATCCACACACAAAATTAATCACTTCTTCTTTATCCCATGTCAAAACATGCGTTAACATAGGCACAAAATGGTGACCAATTTAGCATAAACTAACTATGTAAATTGAAATTCAAAAAACTAAAAACCTCCTTCAAGGTTTCTTTATCAACCACTGAGAATTTTGCAGCCATAACTCTGGCCATTCTAGAGCTTTTGCTCAGACAAATGGACATTAAGTGAGTCAACAAGAACAGCCAGAGCTATATGAACACCTAATTATAATAGCCTATATACAAACTTTTCAAAGTGGATTATAATAGAGAAATGATAGAGCAACAATTTTATGATGACCTTGCTCAAAACTTTTGAACTGTTGATCAGATTTAGCTAAAAATTTGAGAATCATATTTTTTTAGCAAAACTTTACCCCATGCCGAACTTCATCAAAATTGAAGAGGTGATGGATTTCTCTCTATTGAGTCAATTGTCACTTTTCAAAAGGGGAAAATAGGGTTTAGCAGTCAATTCTTCTGTTCATTTTAGTATCTATTTCACTTCAGAAGCTTTACTTTTTGCTTTGTTTTGATGTTCAAATAGACAAAAAAATACTTCATGTGCAAATTCAGTCAACCCAGATCATAAGTCAGACTCCTAGCTGTTTGGTGAAGAAAAAAAATCTTCAACAATGAGACTTTCTCATGACAGATCTCCTAGTTGTTAGGTCAAAATGTGTCTCTTACGATGACACTGGGTTTTTCCCATGATTAACAAGTAAACTTACTGTCTATAGTTTTGAGAAGGGTCTTTATCATTTTACAGAATTACAAAAAAATTTCTTTTCATCAATAACAGCAACACTTGAAACATAGGATCCAGGAAAGAAAGATGCCAGGATCCTATGTTACAAGCATTGCTGCTACTGGAGGGGTAGGAGATTCAGTTTACTACTGTTACAATCAGACAGTACATCCGAAGGCCAGAGAATAGATCAACTGAAAAGTGTACACAACATGAAAAAACAAGGTGTTTAATCCTCAGAAAACCTCTTTGAAAAAAAGTGGACTAGTCATTACATTTGAAACATGTTTCAAAGAGAGAGAAAAACTTGGGATTTGTATAGAAAAAAGAAAATACATGTATATGATATCAGTTGCTTGTCGCAGGTGTTATGGAATTTCAAAGTCACATTATGCAAAAGGTAAACAATCATCATGTCTGTAAATCCTATCAATGATGAAATACTGATTCATCTCATCAATGAATGAAGTGATCCTTCAAAATATTCTTCATGGGAAAAAACTACTGGTTAATAAAGTGGCCAAAACAAAAGGTATATCATCACAAGTTAATGAACATAATGCACGTACAGATTTGGTTTAAGGGAAAGAAAAAATAGTTCCATCACCTGGAATAGGATGTGTTGAGGAGTAAAGATGAAATGTTACCAGTTTTACAATAAACCATGGTAAAATGCCCCATGGTGAGTAAATTTTAATTATTGTTAATGCTGTGACAATGTTTGATTACCGATATCTATTCAGAAGGTAATTTAACTTTCAATTCGATGCATGTTGTGGTAACTTTGGAAAGGAGAAAAATATAGTTGTTTGTCAAACTTGCTAATAGCTTCTCAATACTGTACACCAAAACTTTCATCATAATTTCTTTTTCAAAAATAACAAAACATGTACATATGCAAGAACAAATTACAATAGGCATTCACAATATCAAATTGAATTAAGCTGATGGCCTTTTGGTTTTTTCAATGTCTGTTCCTTTTAATACACTTTGTTGGCGAGGGTGAATCTTCCGTTAGCCTGATGCTGGTCAATTCTGTTTTTATAGGTTTGAAATATATTTGCCTCTACCAATGAAACCAGGAGACTGCTCCATGTGTTTGTTTACTGTACAACATACAAAGAAGTCCTATTCGAAGACGTGAACTGAATCTTAGTATATTTTTTTTTCAGTTTGAATATATGATCCCAAGTCGCTTTCATCTTACTTATCAAGATCTATAACAAAAAAAAAAAAAAAATAACAACACTTGGTAGGTAATTATCGAAAAAAAAAAAAAAAAAAAAAAATCATTTTTTAAGATTTTCACTCAAAAATTATCTTAAACAAGACAATTTTTAACTGTAGTAAGTAAGAAAGTTTGTTTCTTCCAAATGAATATAATCTAATAACTAGTTTAAAACAAAACAATTAAAAAGAAAAAACAAATTGTCTATTTTAAATGTATCCCGGTTATTGGCGTCCCAGGACATTTGCATCCAGTATTTTTGCTCCCTATTTTTCTTAAGAGAGGGTTGCTGACAACAGGCATACTTTTTCAAAGTTTGGACTAACAAATTAGACATTTTAATCAATAAAATGCAGGCTACATGGATGACTGCATCAAAACTTTGAAAAAAAAAAAAAAAAAATCACCTTGTAGATGAAATAAAAACTTCACATGAAATTTTCAACTCGTTTCATCTCTACTGAGGAGCAGGATGTCCTACCTTTGCCTACAGAGCCTATCATCATTTCCTATGAATGTTACAGAAACTAAAATCATCACATGGGCATTCTCATGATCTTCTTTTGCTGACATTTTATATATCCATTACACCAAATTGGCAAAATATAGTCATTTTTGTAAAAAGAAGTTTGAATACATAAACTTTAGATCATAAAAAAAATAGTTGTTTTTATCCTCATTTTGATTGAACAAACCTTTGATCTAATTGAAACTACACATTTATTTTTGTAAAAAAAGTTGAGATTTTATCAACTAAGCAATTTGGCCAGTTCAGCATTGATTAAATACCTAACCCTTTTTGCACAGTGCACCGGTTTAATACCAACAATATTCTTGCAGACCAGCCAATAGAAGAGAAAGGTTAATCATGGAATATAGGTGTCAAGTCAACTATAGAGTGGCTAATACAATCAATTTCATTTCACTTCTAAAATGGTTTAATGAGGAAATTCAATATCCTGATCCAAGGTAATGAATTTGCTTTCATTTTACAAAAAAAGATAAAATAGATAAATAAATAAATAAATGAATTAAAGAATAATTGCGAGATCATATCGTTTTACTAGATCAGGTAGCACATGCTTTGTAGACCAGTACTAGCCAACAACCTGGAGGTTGGACACCACAGCCTTAGACCACTATACTAATCTGAAGAAAATATCACTAAACACAATTGAATTTTTATTCCCAGGAAACTAATCCCAATTTATTCAAAACATGATTTTACTCATCAAAATTATTCGGAAAAGGATCAATACATCATCTCTAAAAAAACACAATGTCAAACATCAACTCAAAAGTTGGCAATTATTAGATATTTAGAATGGTTCACAAGAAAATTTTGAAGTTAACATCAAGGGGAATGAGTGCTGATTGAAGTTACTACCTTTCAATCTTCAAGTGAATTTTTTCAATTTTCTTTTTAATTCCATCTGACAATAAATTGAAAAATAATTGTTTCATTCACTGAGGAGTTCCTCCGTCAATTAGGAGTGGTTTATGAATGTAAGAGTTATGATGGCTGAAGACTTTTATCCGGTACTGTAAAAAGCAATGATAACTACTACACATAATCTGATTAAAATAAATTAATTGCAATGCAATGTTATAATCTCTGATGTGTGTGATAAGCCATCAATCCGGGTTTACCAAGATTAGAATTGAGGTTTTAACTAGTATTTTGGAAGACTGAAAATTCTATTTATTACATTCATACAATATGTTTGCAGCCTTACAAGTAGTTATTGCAGAATATTTTAGAGGCTTTATTCAAATGTGCTAAAAATTCAGCTTACATATATTAAATACCAAGAGGGCCCAATTAAGAAAAAAGCTTTTCACTGTATAATGTTCAAGCTATATAATTGATGCTCTCTTTCCACTCAGCTGCAGACTTATTGTTGTACCTACATATGAACATGAGAGAGATCAATGAATATATTGGCACCTCTGCCTAAATATGAATCATCATAGCCAACTTGCTTCATTTTTCTCACAATATCCTCTCTCTGTAAGTTCTTATCTCTCGGCCACCCAAAACTTACACTTAACTAACTCACCTACCTTATCCTGACACTCGGGACAGTGATACAAAGTAACACACAGAATACTGCTGTACAATTCATAGAAATCAAAAGGGCTGACCAACTGGAGTTGACAGTTTCAAAGAAATGGGTTAACAATACCAGAAGGAAAATAAAGGATATAATTTTAAAAAATCAAATTCAACCATGTACCCTTCATCATTTCAACTTAGCATCTCACTAACGCCTAAACATCATAATGCTATGCCACAACAGGGGAGGGGGGGTGCATCCATTTCACAATGGATTATTGTAAAGTCTCCTTATTGTATAATTCCCTGTGAACAGGTAAAAAAAGACGAATTTCAAAAAATATAAAGGCTTTTTTTTAGAAAGTAGCTACTGGACAATTCACGGAAAATTTCAAGTCTCTATGATAAAAAACATAATCAAGATCACTGAAATACATACAGGGATGGATGGACAGGTAAGTGAAAAGGACAGAATACCTCTAGTCTGTTTTTCGTTAGATGATAGTGGTGACATCGATTCATTGCTGACACACAGGGTTCTGTCAATGATCTTTGCATCATGAAAATGAATGGCAAGATAAATTTTCTTTTTTCATTTCAGCTTTACATTTTAAGACACTATACTTTTTTTGGATAGAAAAAACGTACACATAAATGTGCTTTAAAATGGTAAAGCAATACAATCTAGAGACAGTCTTTCTTTCCAAATATATTAAATGAAAAAAAATACCACAATACTAAAAAGCACTCAGAGACCACATGCATACACCATATACCAACTCAATCAAAAAAAAATTTCTAGATAATCCCTGAAATTTAATACTCTGTAGCCAATGGCCTACCATTCCACAAAATGTCATTGAAATTCATTGAGAACTTTTGGAGATATCACATGAACCAGCATTGCCCATTAGGATATCTTTTTTTAATTTTTTGAATTTCCAAGTCTAGTGTTGCCAATTCAGATGATGTTTTTTTTCTATATTTTGAATTCATAAGTGAATTCAAAATTTGAAAAATTGAAGAAAAATATCTAAATTGGCAATATGTAAATTCGCATGGGCAAAAGAAAATATCTCTCAATCAAAAACTAATTCCTGGATCCACCCCCAAGTATAATTACTTCTTCTATACCCCATGATCCATCCAAATTAATATAGAACTTTTAGAAATTACATTAGCAGACAGATACAGCTACGATAATAAATATACCTCTCCAACTTTGTAGGTAGAAACAAAAAAACTATCACAATAACACACTATTATTACAGAACTTTTTTAATTTCATCTACTTTGAGAAACATCTTTGTAAATTAGCTATCGACAATTTTGGGATTAATAATGCCACAAAAGTTTTCAATAGAATATACAGTGAAGTAGTTCTTATAGTGGAGTCTGCAAATCCCTAATGGTCCACAAGACCAGTGTAAGGGGTCTGCAAAAAGAAAATCATTCTAGAAAAGATGAACTGAAAAAAAAATTAATTATCAAAAAACACATGTCAACTACCACAGAGAAGGCTATCAACAAATAAATTTATGAATCATATGGAACTCTTGAATAGCATGAAAAAAAAAAAAAAAATAGTGGAAGTCTGGATAAAATTTTTTTAAATTCACCTAATAGTCAAAGAGAGATAATTACTATCAGAAGTTATTTCTCTCGTAACTGAGATTTATTTCCTTTGTATGAATCCAAGAGTTGAAGTACTTCTTCCCTTTCTAAAAATCTATCCTCTGCAAATGTAACACTAATATACTGAATACTGAGGTAGATAAGAGAATCCACCAGAGTACCGTTAAACGAGACTTCAAGGAGAATTGTCAAGTAAAAAATGAAACTGTGATTAATGTATTAGTCTTTCCTTTCATTTCCTTTCCATTTTAGAAGGTACATACTTTTTCAAAATAAATGTACTTTTTAAGAACTGGCAATGGCTTATTGAACAACCATAGCAACCAAAGGAGTGAAGGGTTCTAGCCTTTTCTTTATGAATATGTTAGTATGTATCAATGTTCTAGTGCTCCTGGCCCAGTTTACGGGCCCCATTTTGACCCCTTATGAAAACATCTTCCTAATTATTGGCCTTATTTTGATGGATATACTTTATTATCATTCCAAAGAACCTAGATGTTTTTGTTTTTTTATTCTATTTTAGTTATTTCCAGTGGAAAATGTCAGCAGGTCATAAAAAAATTTATTCTGACCATATTAATTCTACAATGAAATTTTTTACAGGACTTCAAATTTTGATGTAACCACATGTTCAATTATCGATTGTGATGGCGAGTTTTAATCAATAATCATTTATTAAACATATACACTCTTTAGGGGTCCACATATATTTTAGAACATTAAAACCCTTCCATCGCAGAATTAAATTTCAGCCATTTCCTGTAATGATATCACTTTTTCCATCATATTCTATACGTTTGTTCCAACCATTTCCTTGAGACCTGAGATTAGACAGTAAACTGGGTAATGTAGTTACAGATAGTTAGATCATGGGACTATAGGAATTAAAGCATTGCTAGCAAAAGGAAGACCTTTGTATTTAGCTGAAAGGAAGGAGGGGGGTTCTCTCGGCCTAAAGACAGCTTTTTTCCATGGCCATTGAAACTAGTAACATATAGTTAGATCTGAGGAGTAAAGGAAGTAAAATTAATGGATTCAAAAATATGGGTGGATATCCACTTATCACAGCATAAGATAATATGGTCCACAGGGAAAAGAGCAGAACTTTAAGGTAATTGTTTCAGTTTGTTTTTTTAATGTAGATTGATTGTCAAGTCTGATCTTCTAAAAGAGAAAGAGTTTTTTTTGTAACTGGCAATAATCTATTAAAAGTAACGGCCAAATCACATTGGATACACTGTTTCTTATATGATCACAGATGTTAAGTATTATTGAACCTGGTCAGCACCTAGATGGATAACTGTCTGGTAATAACAAATGTTTCAAGCAGAGGGGGATCATGTAGAGAGCCTCCCATGATTATCATTAATCCTCCTGAGGAGAAAACTGATCTCTACACTACACTCAATAACACAAGCCAAAATCCCATCAGCCTTTGGTAACTACCCAACCCTCTGACTGGCCTGGTTGCAAGCAACAAGAGATGAATGAACTTATTAAAAATTCAAGTACAATTAAAAGATTTTGTTTACAGAATAGGAAGAATGGTACACCTGCCATCTTTCAGGCCACTTCTTAATTCCACCCTCCCAGAACATTTCATCTTTTTCAGCTGAAAACTCCTCTATGTGCCTTCGCATTCTTTCAGAGAAAAGTAGTTTCGTTTTGAGAATATATCTATATAAACTTCCATGTACTAGCAATCAATAAGCTGGGTGCATTAATTAGTACATAGCCTGACAGTTATTTACTGAATTTCGATCTAAATAAAGAAGAAACATTGGGTTAAGTACATTAACAAGGGAGGAGATTATGTTGAAAAATGAATACTTGTTGAGTGAAAAAAAGAAAAAAATTGCTTTTTCCAGTATTAGGCTACGAACATTGATATACAATGTGAAGATATCAGTAAACTAATGGTTTAAACCAGACAACCCTGGTCTAGAAGATAGAAAATTGCATTGTTCTGTGGCAGACTATTGATTTTTGATGACAGCAACTACATTGAAAAAAAAACTTATATAAAAGCTCCCTTTTGGGGGGATAACAGAATCATTACCAGCCACACAGCATTGAGTAACAAGAGAGAGTTGTAAATATCAGAAGAATTTTCAACACATCAAACTCCAGGGATGCTGGCTAAAATGTTATACAACAATAAGTAACACAAAGTGTTGCTTACTAGCAAAAGCCTATTAAATAGGTTTTACATTATAAACAAAGAAATATCATAAAAAGGTAAAATAAATTATGAGCACAAAAGTGTTTGTTTCTTTTTGATGTTAGCAGGAGTACCACAGAAATAAACACTTGAATCATTTGATTAATGCTTTCTGCTGATGGTACAAAATGAATTAAAATTAAAAACAAAAGAGAATAAGATAAAGATAATCAAAAAATTTAGTCATGGATGAATGATATTTTGTGATGAAGATTTACGGGTGAATGATATTTTGAAATAAAGACTTCAGGGTGAATGACACTAAGAAACACTGAACTAGACAAAAACATATCAACTGTTACTATCCTCCTCATGAAGCTGACTGTACACAGACAGACAAATCTTCCATAAATTTTAATAGAGCAATGAGATGTTTTGAAAGAACTAAAAGAAGAGGAAGAGGACACTAAATTACATAAAACAACGAGGGTTACAATCACATCGGGAGAGGTTAAGTGATAAATAATCCAGTAAGTAAAATCAGATAATCATAGCCTCCAGCAAAAGTCATGACTGTCAAAAAAAAAAAAAAAAAAAAAATCTCAAAAGGTCAGAATGAACTAAAAACAGTTTTATTTCCCTTTTTTCTTACCTACTTTAACCAATATACAGCAGTGGTTTACCAGTTAATACTTATGTAGGATCACTTAGTTGAACCTTGCCTGTTTACAATTATCTACTTCTTATCATGGTAGATTGAGTGTGTGTGTGTGTGTGTGTGAGAGAAAGAAAGAAAATGTGAGTATGTGAAAGTATGTGAGCAAGTGTGTGTGGGCTGATAAGTGACTGGATACAGTAAGGCCAAATAAAAGACAATGCAGCACAATCATTATAGTCAATTGAGCCAAAAAGTTCAAAGTTCAAAGGGCATTGTCTGTGATTTGGGGTGGGGGAAGGTTGTAGCAGTGAAGTTGTTGTTATAGTAGTTATCCAAATCAGACAATGAAAAATCCATTATTCAAAAATACAAAACCAAAGTAAAAATAAATCATAGGAATTGAAAATTTATCAATATGGGACAATCTAAAGGAGAATTCCATCCCCAACTTCTGAGAGACAAAACGAAAAAAAAGTGAAGTAAAAAATATCTTATTCTTAAATTCACGAACTGCTTGGAACTATTCATTGAATAACATTTTTTAAAATGGAGCTCTTGTGAATTGAATAAAAAAAATTAAAAAATAATTCACCTAGGAGTTCAAGGGAAGTAACTGCACTCAGAAGTTATTCCCCTTGGACCAAAATTAAGATTTTTCTTTTTAATTGAATTCTGGAGTTGATATCTGAACCAATTTTCATTTCTACATCCACCAAAGAAAGTCTTAGAATGGAAATGTGTGTTCATTTGAAGATTCTAAAACCTTTCTGCGTAGTGACTGACTGCCCTACTTATCCCCCCTGTAAAAGACAAAATTAAACTTAGTAAATATCAATAGTGTTCATTATTCAAAATTAAACTTAGTGAATATCAATAATGTTCATTATTTATATTAGTAAGTTTAATTTTGTCTTATACGGGGGGGGGGGGGATAAGTAGGGCAGCCAGTCATTATGCAGAAAGGTTTCAGAATCTTCAAATGAACACACATTTCTCTGTATTTTAAAATCATTGAGGAAGACATCAATTTGATGTGAATAATTATATCAAATACTGGCATTGTTGAATTCAGATATCATGAGACTGTTGACAGAAATTAGTACGATGACTAGATTGGGTGCATTTCCTGAAGGGACTGCAAATATGCTTGTGCCACTGCATGCACCCACCCTTAAACCATAATAAAAGCACAAAAAATTTGCAACAAAAATTTTCTTTTACTAACTTGACAAAGGAAGTAACCGAATACTTTGAAGCTGTACAAATGGTGGAAAATAATGGTCCGTCATTATAGCTACATTTTAAAAATAATCTCTCCCTAAAACCTAGGAAAATTGAGTTTTTTCCAAACTGTACGAAAGCACAATACATGGCATTATGATACAACAATTGGCATTGATATCTCGATAACTGTAGGAGAAGAAGTGGCATAAAAAAAAGAGCGGGATAAGAATAAATAATAATACATAAATAAAAAAACGTAAAACAACAGTGTTCTCGCGTATGCAGTATCACACAAATATGAAATACAGTACTTTAATACCATGATGGTGCCCTGAGAAAGATTATCAATTTTTTGACTGATTTCCAAGATTTAGTACAAATGATTAATATACAAAAACTCATTTTTCCACTTTCAGTCATCAAAAACTCTTTTTTGTACAAGTTTTCAGCTTTCAGTCTCATCCAATGCATGATTGTCATGTAACCTTTTAAAAAAAAATATTGGAGCGAGTAGTTGTTTGAGAGAAAACACTGGAAAATATTAAGTCTAATAAAAATAATACTCAAATACAAGACAAAAAAAATTATACAAGTAACGTAAGAACCTTGATGATTTTAATTAGCAAATGAAACTAGTTGTTAATTCTAGCTCCAAGAACAGAGAAATTAATAATTTCACACCACTAAAGGAAGCCAAAGAGGTTTATTTTTAGTTTTCTTCAAAGCATTTCAACAAAATAAAAAGTAATATACAAGAATAAATTCCTGATTAGATCTTTGGGGATCAGTGACTATTCAACAAAACCTAATAGATATAGAGCAACTTATCTTTTTTTTAACAAAAAGCTAGTACAATCAAGTAAAACAATACAGATTTGTCCTAAGCATACAAAGGATAAGATAATGGAGTTGTCAACTGAATATAGATTAGATTAACAATGATTTGCGTTAATCGTGTTTCTCAATGTCTTGGTACTATATATCTATGAGTAAACAGAAAATGCATACTTACAGGAGATTTACAAAAAATCTCTCAACAAAACCAAGACGTCACCTCTACAAGAGCTGATAGGGACTGCACAGAGTCACAGACAATCAGGACATGTGGTGTAATTAACAAAATTACATTCTAAGAAACAAATAAGAAACAATGTCTAAGATTAGACATTGCTTATTTGTTTCTTTGAATGTGGAAAAAAAAAAAAAAAAAAACAACTTGTAATTGCCAAAAAAACTTGGGTTAACAAAGACTGAAGCCATTCACACTTATCGGGTCATTCAGTATCTCGAGGTCTCAAATATATTTGACACATGGCACAATGCCAACTATCAGCTGAAAAAACTTTGACTTAACCCTTTATGTCCTGATTTTCTAAATTTTTTGATTTTTATATTAGAAAGCCACAAACACAACTAACATTTAATGATAAAGAAACATTCACATAAACACTAACTTATTGAAAAATAAAATAATTTACTTACAAGTACTGCAAGTAGAAACAGATCTCATATTAAACAACAACAGATCTCATATCAAACAACAGAAGGAAAAAAAAAGGGGGCTACTTGAAAGTATCATTGATGAAGAAAGGGTTAAACATTTACAAATATAGTGAACTAAAAATCTTGCATACAGAAATACAAAAATAAATTAACAAAGTAAAAGTCAAAAGACTTCCGTAATTGTTATATGCTTCTGGAATAAGATAACGCACATACATCAATGTTTAAAGATGTTTTCGATAACTCTTTGAATTTTGAATCAAAGAGAATAACTTCTGATCAATGTTACTTTCTTCTACTTTTAGTCAATTTTTTTTCAAATTAAATTCACAAAAGAGTTCTCTTATTTTAAAATTCTATTCATTGTAAAATTCCAGAGTGTTTAGGAACAGTTTCAAACAATTCATGAATTTGAAACTCAGGCAATGAAACAAGGTGGGGAAAAAATCCCTGAAAGAGAAAGACCAAAAAAGAAATGCAGATTTGAAATGTGATCAACTTTGCAAAAAGTCTCATTCAATAAAGCAGAGATCAGTAAAGGATTTGAAATGAAGCACTAATCAGATTCATGGAACATAAGTATCAAAGCAGAACAATATCAATGATATCATCTATCAAGATGAAAGAATGCTTCGAATCCAGGCGAAGTAACTTCAATAAGATTTTAGTTTACTCTTAAATTCATGAATCTCTGACTACCCCTCCTGACAGTGGAATCATTTTGTAAATAGAATCTTTTAAAGATGAAACTCTGTGAATAGAATAATAAATTGTTTTTAAAAATCATCTTAAAAGGTCGAAAGGAGTTAATTTTAATCAGTAGTTATTTCCCAATATTAACATCCTAATATTTTTTATATGAATTTACGAGTTGAATTTCTGACTAGATCTCTTTCACAAATTCAAATTTGATTGCAATTAATACAGCATTAATGAAAGTAAGCAAAAAACAATATCCATACCTTGTATTAGTAAATCAACATAGCTCACACATGTACCAAAACTAATTATCTAAAATTATCAAAATGAATGAATGAATGAATGAATAAATAGTTCCAGGATGGTACCTACTGGTGTACTTATGTGCACACTCAAAGAGAGAATGATTTGTAGCTCACTTGGCTGGTTGGTCAGGCCATTTTGGGAGCTATAGTGATTCAATCAAATTTTGAGATAATTTATTCCTATTTTTTATCTTCTTAATCTTATAGTGGACAGCAATTATAAGAATCAAGTATTACTGAAATATGCATAAAAAAAAGAAAAATGAAATAGCAGTGTTGAATTTAGTAACTAAAAAATTTTGTGCTTGTGAAAATCAGTGTTGGTACACCAACCATAGAATCAAAACAATTTATTGTGATACAAAAATTGAAATTTTTAGAGAATTAATCTATTTCTTTAGTTCAATTTGATAACTCATAGTTTGCAGGACTTGACATTCTGATTGTAAATTTCTGTATGTGTTCGTAGTAGCATGTATACAAATTTTGTGTAGTTTGGCCACCTGTATATATTTATTTTGATAAGCAGCCTTTCACTAGAGTTTACTTAATGTTCCACTAAGAGTCTTTTCTGCTTTCTTGTCTCTGAGCACTGCTGTAGACGTTATATTGCAGAAGTCAAAGAACAAAGTATAAAACTATCTATTCTGGTGTAGTTTTCTTTTTTGCTACCATCAACGTTAAAAGAAAACAGCATACGTTAGACTAATGATATCAAAGTTATGGACAATTCATTTAAATGTAGTTCACTTACTTATTTGCTTCATGTTTTTGCTGATTCATTTATCTTTTTGGTAATACTTAGTTTGACGTACATAAAACTATGGCAGTGTTTAAATAGCAGACAAAAGGGTTCAAAAAGTAATGCAGAGGCTCAAAAAATTCAATTTCTCATTAAAGATTAAAATTAGACAACATCCGAATCAGAAATTAACACAATAATGATAGGTCTTTTGTTCTCTATCAAATCATCAATTTGGCAAGTCAGATGCACTGTTTACATTGTACCTTGACAAAATTATGGTGCTACATTCTTAAATGGTTAATTAGCTGTTACGGTATGAGTATATCCGAATTCCTATCAAAGGTACCAAATGTATATTTCAAAAAGACTGGAGAAGAGAGGAAATAAGGTGGGGAAAATTTTTTTTTCAAATATATGATCAGGGAAGAATCAAAGGGTGGAGGTGGTTAGGGGGTCAATTAAATACACCCCTGCTTCAAAGTTTCCACAAAAATACAATAACATTTTATAATTAGTAAAATTGCATTCCTAATGAAGTTACACCACTGAATCTATAATACTTATATATCAAAGAAATGCTTGCTATTGGTTAGTATGGAGCTGTAGTCAAATTTCCTTTGGCCACAGAACTTGTGAACTGGATTGAATTATGGAACAGTGGAACAGCAATCAAAAAGGTTTTAAATACTATTCCAGCACAATATATTATAGAGAAAACAGTTCAAAATATCATTGAATCCATTAGAAAACTCAAATGGCAATGGGCTGGTCATGTAGCAACAAACATAAATCAACAGAGATGACACGCGAAACTGTGGCCTGCAGACACCCATGATAGAGTGATCTAGTGAATCTTAGGAAGATCTATGTTCAACGATGGATGCTAAGAGGCTGATGATGATGAAAGTTAACTTCCTAGTATCTTTAAGTTAATTCTTCAATCAAGAATTTATCATTCCATCATAATTTTGTCATAAATACTTCCTCTGATGACCAATGTCCTTTGGCAGCATACCATATTGGAAGAAGGGACGATCACTGAAAGTTACTTTTGCCTTTTCTCGAGATCACTAAAAAAAATTAATTTTCAAATAAGCCTTAATGCTGCCGAACACAAGCTGAGGGACCAATTTTTTGCATGAATTACATCAAATTATCTCCACATAACGCATTTTATTTTTTGCTTCGAAAAAAGTTTTTTTCAAACAAAGGAGTAAATTTTGAAATTGCCAGCCCTATATCTCCAATGGTATAGCCTATACACATAGCTTTCATATACATAAGCAGCCAACCAAAGAGATTACTTAAAAACTGATGAAACTCATGTCAACAGTTCTGGTAGATGGTTTCTGAATAGTGTTTTGTATAGTCAACAAGAGAGAATATTAAGAGATTCATCTTGAAACTTTGTTGACAGTGCACCATCTGGAAGTGATAGGTCAGATTATAAATATTTTCAGAAATAAAGACAATTCATCAATAATTATAAGAAAAGCAGCAAATACATTGCTTGATAATTTTGAGACTGTTAACAACTGACTAATTGCAAATCAAAAATTAAAATCAAACGAAGACATTCGATTGCTAGATACCAATACATAAAACATGACACAGAAAAGCTGTATATATTCCTGAATTGATCCAGAACAGATATTCTAGAAACTAAATTAATCTAAAGCTTTTAGCCAGTAAACTGCAAAGACAGAATCGATTGGAACTAACTTGTAAGGTTCCCTTCCATTAGATCAGAAAGCACTCAGAAAGCAAATACATCTGCCAAAGCCATACACTAACTAAAAACTGAACAAAAACAAAATGCTAGATCTGCCCTAAAATTTGATTACTTCTTCTTTAGCCCATGGCCCACCCTGCCACAAAATTTCACGAGATATTGCATGAATATACATGAGCGAATATATAAAAGTATGAAGAGCAAAATTTTTCTCAAAGGAGAAATATCTCCAAATTGAGAAAATATTCCTGGATCTGCCCGCACTTTTAATCACTCCTTCCATTACCCATTGCCAGCCCTTCTACAAAATTTGATAGAAATTCATTGAAACCTTGGTGGTGTCAGGTGGAAAGAGACACAGACACAGGGTAACACATGTACCTCTCTAACTTTGTTGGCAGAGATTTTTTATGAGAAAAAAATTGGCAAATGACAAATGAAAAGACACAACTTTGCTGTTTTTGGATCTTTAGGCTATTTGGCCCTGATGACCAATTATTAAGCAATGGTTAGCAAAATTTGGTGCTTTACTTCATTTTCATTGACCGAGGAATTTTTTTACAAAGAATTCAATTAAAACAGTAAGTATCAGTGATTAAAAAATTGTTTACAGTTGCATCAGTTTCTCTGAATAAAATTTGTCATGATTATTTACTTCTGCTTTATGATCTATAATTTTTGCAGTGGTAAACTGTTGTGTGGAGAAAACAACAACTAAAGAAAAGGGAGGTAAGCTTTCAAGCCTTTTCAGGATTAGAAAAACCACCTAAACCCACAGCTGCTTCAATTACTGTTTTGATAATGGTGGCAGCACATACATATCCAGAACTAGTTAAGAGTTCAAATCACACTTAAAACATCTCAGTTCCAAATGATCATAAGTTCAATGCCTTTAACACTTAAATTCATACTTTAAAAATATGAAAGTTTGTATCAATGGTTGTAACTACTGATTGAAGTTATCTCCTTCCATCTTCAGTTTAATTATAAAAATTTCCTTTTCTATCATTCACTAAAGACTACTGTTATTTTTTTATTCTATTCGAAGAAAAGGTCCCGTCATTTAGGAGCAGTATCAAGCAGCTTATGAATATAAGAGTTGAATAACTAAAGTTTTTGTTGAAACTTACATTGCCCTTAGATGCAAAATTAAATTTACATATGTTTCAGTTCAGTTTGATGTAGAAGGTAAAAAAAAAAAAAATTATTTCTACATTTCATCATTAATAATCTAAACTATCAAGAAATTTCTGGTGTTTTACAAGTGATTTTTTCTCTTTAAACAACAGACATCATAATTTCATACGACTGTTACAAAAATAGCTGCAATGCCTCAAACAAAGCTTTCACCAGATAATGACTGAGATTAGGTATGGTATGGGAATTTAAGCATCTAAATCAGGTTGGCAGTAAAACTTCAACATCCCACTTCCATCAGAAATTTATTTTTCACCCAGCCATCCCTCCTGCATTTTTCTGACTGATCTTCAGATTTTTCCAATTAGACACTTTCCTCAAAAGGAACTGTCAATTCAACCTGACCCCCCCCCCCCAGTATTTTAGGAATTAGGTAAACAGCAAGGCTGGGTTTAGGGAATACATAAATGGTAAGGTCACCTCAAGTAGATATTTAACAAATGAAGAACCTGAAAACTGAGAAGTAAGTATATGCTGGACCCCCTCCCAGCATACAACCCCATTTCCATCCCTGGTCAGGATACCGAGTGGTTAATGCGATTTTAGCAGGAAAGGAGAGAGAACATTCTAAATCTATGGTTCCCAAAGGATGTAGTTCACCACACTGATGTGCTGAGAGAGGATGCCAAATGCGGTTGAAAGATTCAAGGATATTCAAGGACAATTAAGGAAACAAAAAAATCTCACGCCTATCAATGAGTTTGACACTCATCTATAAAGATACTTTGAGATTGAATCAAGGTTTTATTTTACTGCATTGTTTCACACTTTCTGGATATCCCATCATCATATCATAAAGTAGTTGTCATCTATTTTATGAATGAAGCGCTGCTAGGAGTTGTTTTTTTATTTGTTTTTCTCATCAATATAAAATTTGGTTTGGCATGAGCAAACTTTTATTCCATAAGAGTTGCTCAGAGAAAAAGTTTGGGAACCACTGTTCTAAATCTATTATGACTCACCATGAATGGCTCTTTGGAGAATATTTACAACCATGAGGATGTGCTACCACTATTTCCTCATGCATTGTGTTGGTCTGAGGTCAGTGACTCCAACAATTTGAGGTTGATTAGCATGGATAGGATGTCCCAGCTCCTTGCTTTGAAAGGCCATCATCTGCAGCTAGATTTGCTTTTGTAATTGAAGACACCATGATTGGTTACAAATAAAAAGGACAGTTGATAATAAAAGAAACAAAACAATTTACTCTAAAATTCATACCTAAAAATTCAAATCCTAATCAAGGGGAATGACATCTGATCAAAATTACTTCCTGGTAATTTTTAAAGTTTTTCTCAATCAATTCACAAAAGAATTCCATTTTTTTCCCCAAATTCTATTCACTGAAGAG
The DNA here is from genome assembly GCA_963457665.1 of Thysanoteuthis rhombus. NCBI lineage: Eukaryota > Metazoa > Mollusca > Cephalopoda > Oegopsida > Thysanoteuthidae > Thysanoteuthis > Thysanoteuthis major. Next base: position 65,258,389 of record OY735211.1, on the reverse strand, counting down.
TTCCACTGTGTTTAGAAGCTATTTGAAGCAGTTCACAAATCTAAGAGTTAAAAGACACTAAAAATTTTATTTTCTATTACTTTTATTGTTAGTAAAAAATAGACTGCCATAACACTGAATCAGTTCCTTGACCATCAGCTTTATGAGTCTACTGGTATGAAATCTGATAGTCATTGAACACATTCATGAGTCCTTCCAAACCATTACGTACCATTTTCAGCCACGATTAAATCAGTAGTTGTAGTTTTAAACTTATTTCTCTAGTTAGAATTGCATTCAGATTTTTAGGTATAAGCTAGAAATAGTTCTTACATTAACCAGCTAATGTATGATGAATGCAGCGCTAGAGTAGATATTTGTACTTGATTAGTGAAGATATTTTTGTTTCAAGAGTATAACCTCTTATTAGATTTCTGTTAGATAAGAAACATTTTTGAGTGACTGACCAAGCCTATTATACAACCAACATCACTGTGTTGGGAAGCGGGGGGATCAATTGAAAATTTCCAAGAAGTGGTTGATCAATGAATAACTTACTTTGGCCTTTTGTGGGGCAGAGATCACAAAATAGTAAACATTTTCAACAAAACAAATGTGAATTCTGTCGAACACAAACCAAGGGGGAAAACAAAATTTTTCTAGACATAAGGAGTAAACGTTTAAACTTTCAGACCTGTAGCTCCATTGGTGGAACCTGTGCACATGATAAATACAAAGCCAGACCAACTTCTAAACTGAAGATACCTATGTTGACAGTGACACCAAGATTCAACATAAGTTTTACATGATTCTGAATATCAGTGCTGTACATATACTATCTGAGTATCTGAATTCTGACAATTCTTGTAACTTCTGTTTAAATCTTTTGGATAAAGAATGATAATCTAATAAGCAGGTATGTTTGATTTTTTGATTAATGGAAAGTTTATTGCTAACCAAGGAAAAATGAGTCAAACACTCTCACAGCACAATACACAAGAATCCATACAAATAGACAGAAGACCATCAACACACAAACATATATTTAACCAGTCTGGTTAGTTACTCAGTAGAAACTGTCATGCAACCAATGTCTTTTGGCAGCATGCCAAAATGGGGGTGATCAATCAGAATTGGAAAAAGGAGTGCTCAATGAATGTTATTTTTCTCACTTTTGGTTGGGCAGTGATCACTAAAAAAGTCAAAATTTTCAAACAATAAGTGTGACTTCAACTACAGGATCAATTTAACAAAAACTTACAGAGCAAATTGCCCCCACCCGACAAAAAAAACTTTGGGAGGGGAGATTTTCAAAAAAATTTTTTCTAGACATAAGGAGTGTATGTTCAAATTTTAGCCCTCTGAAGGTGGCCTGTGCAGTGCCACATACACAACTACATTAGCTTGAAAACTGAATAAAGCTATGATACCAGTTTGGTTGATGGTTTCTAACATGGAACAAAGGTTTCAATTCTGCTTCGCTTCTAAGGTAAATTGACATGATGAGCCCATACAGCCTCTATATGCTTCCCCTTTAATCTTGTGCTTTATTTACGGAAGCAAAATTATAAACAAAAGAAAAACAGAATCACAAATTAACCTCTCATGACTGACACACAAAAACTTTTGCACTTCACTTTTTTTTGTACACTGAGGGTTAAAATATCTGAACAATGTGTAAATTTTAAAATAGTTCTTTTGGTCAGGATTGTGAACAAAACTACTAATTAGAGCTAAATCTATTACCCACATACTAATTGCCTTTGGAACATGAATAGTGTCTCTGATACTTGGAAGATAATCTAAAAACAGTCAAGTTGATAATGAGAACAACAGAAAACAGATTCTGTTCAAAACCTGCAATGTTGTTTACACAATTTTTGACAGCATTTGACAATATTTGTCAACATTTTTTCTGTGATAAAACTATTTGTTTCCTATCGATTAAAAAAAATAGGAAAAAAAAAAAAACACCCTCAAAATGGACATTGACTGGTTTTCTCAAGCCTTGCTACATTTTTGTTATATCCAAGTATGTATTTATTTTGGTTCTCTGTTAAAAAAGAAGTTAACAGAAATATTTCAAGCTGCATTCCTATTGAATTCCCTAACAATGGGTCTGGTTAGACACTCATTAGAAACTGTCACGTGATCAACATCATTAGGCAGCATATCATGTTGGGGGCGATCAGTTAAAAAATTGGAACAAGGAATGAGTTACTTCTCATGCCTTTTGTTAGATCACTAGAATTCTGAAATTTGAAAAATCAAGCATAAATGTTGCCAGGCACAACCTAGGTACCTATTTAGCATAAACTTATATTGTAAACTGAATTTTAAAAAAATAATTATCCTACACATAGGGAGAAATGTTTAAATTTTCAGCCCTCCAGCTCCACTGGAGTGGCTTGTATACGAGACACATACATAATAGATAAATAGCTAGCCAGAATCACTTAAAAGCCGAAGATACCTATATTGACACATTCTGAAAATTTTACATCCAATTCACTTACAGAAGTAACTGTAATTACTTTCTTACTTTGATAGTAAGATTACAGCTCCAAATCCAAAACATTTAAAATGGATGAACATATTCTTAATAGTAAGAATCAAAAATATAATCTGCCTACATTAAAAGCATAAAACACTGTCAACAACTAGTTACAAATGTTACATTAACTGAAAGAAAAAATGCTGATCATAGTTGGAAGAAAAGAAAAAAAAACACACTCCATCAGATGAACTCCCATCTTTCCTCATCTAAAAACTCAATTGGTACACGCACACACCCATAGATTTGCTGAGCATTAGACATAGATTCTAATTCTCAAATAAACCATCACCTAACAGGAATGCGCAGTTAAAACATTTTAGCAATAAAACATTGATTCATTTGAGGACACTGGAAAAATCAGATGCATGCTCAATTTTCATTCTTTGTTATTCAAAGATAGATAAGGAAAACAAAGAATACAACACCATAAATTCAAGTTGTGGGTCGGAAATGAAGCCTAGTTATGGGTCGGATGAAATGAGGCCTTAAAGCTGTTTGCACAAAACCATTGTTGGAAAATGGAAAAATTCATGGGTTTATAAATGAATTTCATTCTTTTGAATGAACGACTAGTTCTATCAATGAACAAAAAATTTGAAACAATTTGATATTTTGTCAAAAAAGATAAACAATTTCATAGTTCTTAATGATTGATAGTACATGATAGTTTTTTTTTTTGGTTTATTATAGGTGTGTATACAAACAAACTGAGCAATTTTTCAAAAAGAAATCAAGCTGTATCCAGAGCCTTGTATGATGATTGTTTCATTAATATGTCTTGGCCAGCAAGACAAACATTTCCTGAATAATAGAGACTGATAATTCCAGAAGTTTTTTTTAAAAAGATTAATAGATAACTATTTCCTTATGAAATATCTTTTTTATAGATCTGCTTCACCAACATATAGAGAAACATCTCAAAATGTACACAACACACTAATCTATATCAATTCATATATGCTGGATCCAGGCATGAACCTATGATTTTGAGAATGCCTCCCTATGACTAGTCAGTCCACTTATTACAAAAATACTTGATGAGCAGTTTGAAATAGGATATACATTTCCTGTCTGGCCTGGGCCTATTACCAGCACTGTCCGGCCATGGCTGGCCCAATCAATAATTTCTGTAGGTGGTAGGCATGATGATGCAAACCCTCAAAAAAGCAGGGGGGGGGGGACTTGAAAAACCTTTATTATTCAAAAATCAATACATGAAAATATTATGACAAAGACCATGTGTTATACATCACAAAATTGCTCCCCTCCTGATTTGAGCATCTGATATAGTTCAAAATTCCACAAATAAACAATCGCTCAATCTGAAGAGGAAGAAGTGTGATTATTGTAAGAAATTAGAAGTAAACTATTCCTACAAACAATAAACTGCCTTAAAGGAAGAAAAAAAGAGAAAAAGAAAAAAAAATCAACATCAAACTTGGCAGGTACAGGTATACCTTGATTAATGCTGTTAATTTGGTCCAAAAATTTCCATATTGTTCAAAATTGCACTCTTCAAGGTCTGATTATAATTTAATGTCTTGGGTTTTTTCAGATTAAAATTAGTTACAAAAATTTGTACAGCAATGCATTAAGGACACTAATCAAAACTAACCTATTCAAGGTCTTCTCATAATCTAATGTTTTTGTTTTCTGCTTATACTTACATTATTTTGTACAGCAGTATCTTTATTGCACTAATCAAGACCACTATATAAGGTATTTCTGTAGTAAGATTTCAAGAATAACAAACCTCCTCTAGTTGACAGTACTCTGTTGTTATATCAGTCTGTACAAGCTGTAATAGGCCTAATAACAGTTGTAGAGTTTGCCACTAGTATCCACTGTTAATAATCAATACATCAATAGATGACTGCTATGTCTGAATAGAGACAGGAAGTCAAGCAGGCTGAAAAGCAGCCCAGAAAGTTTAGTCAACAGGACAAGCCGTCTGAAAACAGACATGTCCATTAAGCTAACAAAAATGAACACATGTAAAGAAAGTTAAGTTCTTCTTGTGAAAGCAACGTTCATGAAAATAACATACCTCAGCCAACACCATACACTTACTAAACAGACAGACATGAGCGAATACATAAATGTACAAAAACGGAAACCAAATTTCCTGATAAGCCCTAAAATGTAATCACTTCCTCCTTACCCCATGGCCTACCCATCCGAAAATTTTTGAATTGATCAAGAACTTTTGGTGATATTGTGAGGACAGTCAGAAAGACACAGTAGTGGGGGGGGGGATATAAATGCCTCTCCGACTTGATTGGTAGAGGTAAGAATCGATCCTGTAATAATAACAACCAGTATTTTGAGGTTACATGTGAGCCAACAACACCAACTAGCAAGTACAAATCCTTGAATTAATTCTTTTCAAACAATCCAATTTACTTGAAATGAATTAGACTATTCATGTTAGATTAGCAGTTTATAATGAATACAAAAATGCAAATTTCAGCTGTTTCTGATTCTAAAAAATAATTGGGGAAGAAAGTTGATTTCATAAATTAGACAAGAATCACAAGAGAAGAAGATAAGAACTTTTTATAAAAAGAAAATGAATATACTGCATATTTCTGCAGATTTCTCATATAATACAAGACACCTACTACGATCTGAATTTCATGGTTTTAGTTCTCCGTTTAGTCACTATTTTTCTGTCCAATCGGATGAGGGGTTTGGATGCTTCAAGTGTTATCTTATCTGCCAAAAAATATGGTAGATATGACATATGCACTTGTACACATTTACTCAGTAGTATTATTTGATAAAATGAAAAAAAAAATTCTTTTAATCAAATTAAACAATACTGTTGTTTTCAGGAACCTGAAAAATAAATACTTTTATCAATTAATCAATCATTAATATAGCAATAAAATACGTGATTCCATATTCTACAAAAATGCTTTTGTGGCTCCTTTTCAGACAATAGGGAGTTTGAGCTACATCAGGTCAATTACAACAGGAAGGTTTAAATACTTCTACTTTCAAGTTTCCAAGTTGATTGACTGGTTGTGAGAATAATAGTTATCCACCGCAAGATGAAAACTCTAGTCCCTAACAATTTAATCTATTGAAAGGATTCACAAGTTCTTCAGGGTATTAAATGAAGTCCTGTGAAATACCGGCTCAATATTTTCACTTAGTCACTGTGGATCCAAAATGACTACTTTGTTTGGTACTATGGTGGCCGAATTGCTTTTTCGATTTTCAACAAGCCATTATCGAGAACTTCTACTACGCTGAAAATTTATCATGAGATATGTCTCAAGAATAGTCGAAATTAAAAAAATGACCAAAAGGCACCATATTCAAAGGCAGAAATGTAAATGTGGGATCTGCTGCACCATTTTCCAACAAAAACCAGATGAAAACAGTATGTTTGCTAATACCTAGGGTTCTTTTGGTGGGGCTTGATTCCTTTATGGTAAAATCAGTGGTGGAAATACCAACTTTCCAAATATTAGGTTTTTTGTAGACTTCACCCTATACCTAATCCCCAAACCCCAACCTTACTCTATACCTAGTTTCCAAAACCTATTTCCATCACTAGTTCTAATAGAGTATTGACATTTCATTTAATGACAACATAAATTTGGAATTTAATTCAGTTGCAATCCTGCATGGCCCATAGTGAATTATAAGCCACCTCTAATTTCTTTCAGTCATAAGAACTATTAAAAATGATCTCTATAACAAAAATGCATGTTTAATTTGGATTGCAGAGAAATTGTCATAACCATTGCCTAGAATCCACACTTGTTTGGCTGGGCAGCAACAGTTTTGTGCAGATGGCCAGTAAACTGATATTGAGATAAAATTTAATAAGACTTCATTTCACGCCAAAAAGATCTTGTGACTAAAGTTAGAGTAAAACTGCAGATGGTCAAGTGGGGCATGTACCAAAAACTGTTCACTTGACATGGAATAACATACATACATACATACACACACACACATATATATATATATATATATATATATATATATATATACATACATATTTGAAAGATGCCTTGAAACATTACCTAGCATAGTATTAGTGATGATGAAAAACAAAAATAACACCTAAGAAATAGAACCTAAAATTCAATGAGGCATCCTTCATGAAGTTTAAACATCATTATTGCCTGATCACATGACTGTAGTGGAAGATTTTTATGATAAGAATTTCATCAAGGGACATCTATATGATAAGTTTCAAGTAAATTTGACATGGAACAGCTGAGAAAATCTTTTTTAAAACAAAGTTTAAAGGCCATTATTGCCAGATTACACGAGCCTAAGTAGGAGAATGTTCTAGATACGAAGCATCCTATCAAGGGATATCTTTTTACCAAGTTTCAAGTAATTTTGACTTAAAACAGCTGAACAACAATATGGGCACAGACCTACTGACAAATGGGTAGAGCCTCTTATATAGAGAGATGAGGACACCTCTTAAAAATGGTCAAAAATTAATATAGTCTCAAAACGTTCTGTGAATTTCAAAGTACTTTCTTTTAAGAATAAGACTTTGCCTATGAGTGACCTGAAATGGTATAAAGCAATGGCATTCCATTTTTTTATGTATTTTGCTATACATAGAATGGACATTATCATTTGGCTTCAAATGATGCATATTAGAATGTATTTGGGGTCACTTTTTGCATGTACATGTTTAAGGTTGGGGATTACAATATCAACAGCTAAATCCGGTATATTGTTTTTATAAGAAAAATGGCCTAAAATTATCAGTTCGATTTACACTTAGGTCAGACAAAAATGGCCAATACTTTTGCCTATATGAATACAGAATCAATAGAGACAATGCATTTTGTTGTTTTTACACGATTCATTACAATAGTTTTGTATGAAATGCTATGTAGGTAATATATGATATGGTGCATATTGTGTGATATCCTTTCAATATGATTTTTTACTCAGATTGTCATCATTGATAAACATTCCACTTTTACAAACTAGAATCGATACATTGAAGATGAAAGGAATCCATGTTTCAAGTGCCATAAACTGTGTATTTCATATGGGTATATCTTTTATGATGATGTTTTACAATAAGAAAACTCTGCTGATATTCAAGTCAGTTGATTTTTGGAAATTTTACACTCAATTCCAAACTAGTCTTACACCCACAGTCAATATATATTCAGAAAGGTATGGAAAGGTTTCTAACAAGATACAGAGACAAAACAGACTCTATATACGTTGACATGTATGGAAGTAATAACTGATTAATAAAAATCATTCACTAAAAAATGTAGGAAAATAAGATTTTCTAGAATGTTAAACATTCATAGAACTTAGCTGAAAATAAACCAATTTATAAGAAGGAAATAAGGATTATAAAAAAGGGTTTGATAAACCAAATTATCACTAGAACAGAGGTTCTGCTCCATGCCCTATCTTAAGACTTAAAAAATTGGATGCCCCTCTAACTACAAAAAAAAAAATTTGGTGTTGATATAAGGTATAATGATACATTGAATTTAGAAATTTACCAAAATTCAGTTTTAAATCAAGGAGAAAAAAATCAAAATTAACAAGAAATAATTCCAGTGACAAGATTTTCTTATTCATCAAGTTCAGAAAATGTTTTCATCAAATATAACATGCTATAATAAAATCACTTTGAATTTACAATATAATCTAAAAATATAACAAATTTAGATCTCCAAGTTTGTTGATCTTGTGAGACCCTCAAGCTTGATATTTATTACAAATGGTCTTGATTCAAGGCAATAATCAGTTAGCTTCAGCCGTGAGTCCTCATTTTATGACCTCTAGTCGGTTTCTTCTTTTTTCAACGGCTCAATTTTGAGCCACGGAATACTTTGCTCTTCACACTAAAATTCCATATTACCCCCCCCCCATGTATTTGGCATGCGCCCTACGTTCAGAATTATTTCATTAATAGATTCATACTTACAGACTCAACATAATCTAAAAGAGGAAAAATTAGTTGAATGCTTCTAAAAGATCAACTGCAACTGATCATAAAAGGATATTTTGCATGAGGCAAAGGAAAGAGGAAGGAGATATAAAGGGAGGAACATTTTGAATGTGACATTATTTAATTTTTGATTGGTGAAAATGAAGGCTAGCAATTTCTGATTCACACTTAAAAAAAATAAATGAATGAAAAATACATTTTTTTCTTCTACATTTTCCCACTAATTGCAAAAAAAAAAAAAACTTCTACATGTTGAAGGGAAACATTTTTAATAATAAAGAAAAATAAAAAAACTGGATTCCAATCAGGAAAGTAAAAAACCTGACAGAGGTATGGTTTTAGCTCAGGAGTCATAATTATAACAGGATGCACTTCTTTATCCCATGGCCTACCCTTCCACAAAATTTCATAGGTCAATTTTGGAGACATGAGCAAATACATAAATGTAAGAAGGGGGCAGAGGTGGAATATCTCAATAGAAGAAATATACATCAACTGGTCATAAAATTTACTCACTTCTTCTTTAGCCCATGACTTGCCCTTCGTCAGAATTTCATTGAAATTCATAGGAAACTTTCGAAGATATCATGTAGAAAGACAGGGGGGTTAGGGTTAGGGTTAAAAAATAGCTAATCAATGAGCAGTAGTACATGGCACAACCAACTGCGTAAACAAAATCTTAATCTACAGATCTCTAATGTTTTATAGAACAAACCTGAAAGTCAGAACTTACATGTACCCAGGGGTAGCAAAACTCGTGTGAACATAGTGATAATATATATGTACAGGAATACCTTGGATAGTGGAGGCTTTAATGTAGTACAGTAAAGATATTGCTGTACATATTAATGTAACTCGTACGTAAAAAGCAAGAAAAAAAAAACCCATTAAATTATAGAAGAGCTTGAACTGTGTAATTTTGGTACAGAAAATTTTGGAACGAACTGCACTAATCAAATTATACCTGTAGATAGATTTCTAATTTTTAGCTAGAGTAGGGGTCCATTTACATAAGAGATCACATAGTACTTGAATATATTCTTGCGTAAAGGTATGTCAGTAAGTCAGTGAAAGCAATCAATGCTAGCACATATAAAAAAATCATATTTAATTTATGTAGAGCCAGTAAAATGGGATACTTACAAAACAGAGAATTGTTTTTATTTTTCTACAAGAAGATCACTGGCTGTTGGATGATGAACTTTGTATCATAACTCTTTCTTTCTCTTTCTATCTCACTGACATACACACACGTTAGTGAACATATGAACAAGACCACTGTCTTATTTTTCTTTGGGCAACTGGGTATCATTATCTATGCAAAAATTCACAGAATTTCAAATACTGTATTCATGTAAAATGTGACAACATCTATGATATCTCATTAAATCCCAAAGAAAGTAACAATTTTACCCTCTCTTGTAATAAACCCTATAATTTACCAGACTTTGAAGAAGATTATCCAGAGTCTTGTTGAAAACTATCTCACATTATATCTGCTCCAAGCTAGTTTCACAATATGAAATGACAATAGAGATTGCTCAAAAGATGACTGTTGATAGCATGACTTTTTGAATAAATGAATCTCTATTTGATTGGATTGTTGAATAAAATGAGATCAAATAAAACAGGGAATTAGACAGACTATTGATAGAATTGGAAGGTTACAAAAAGACAAAAACTAAATCAACGAAGTGTCAGAAGTAAGTTTCTTTTTTTTTCAAATTATCACTGAATCATTGAAATTAATATGAGCTAGCATTCCAAGGGAAATTATGAATCATTGCCACCCATATATGCTGTGTTGGGGGTGATCAATTAAAAAGTTGGTAAATGGGGTAGCCAATGAATAAGCTACTTATCTCACCTTTTGTTGGGTTTTATTACAGGAGAGGGTAAAATAGTTGGGCAGTGATCACTGAAAAAAGGTCTGAATTGAAAAAAACTGGAAAAAAAAAATAGAAATAAGCAGGCACCAACTAATGAACAATTTAGCAAAAACTTACAGTGCATACTAAACCCCCCCATTAAAAAACCTACTTTAGAGGGGAATTTTTAAAAAAAGACAAAAAAATGTAATCTGTATTCATGGGAGGAGTATGCGCGCAAAATTTCAAGTTTCTTCTGTTGATGATAACAAATTATTGGGTTAATAAGATCCTAAGAGAGAGAGAAAAAAGGTAAAATGCAAAGCAAGGTAAATGACCAAAACCTGCTGAAAGATCTCGGAAAAAAAGGGAAAAAAATTCAAATATAGTCATGGATGAGAGAGAGCAGAGATTTTAAACTGTCATCTAAATTCATTAAATTGATCTGCTTAAACTAAGAAAGTATTTTTACATACTTCATGCAACACACGCAAGTCTTTACAGACAATTAACAGTGATTTTGATTGACAGACAATAGATAATCAAATCCAAAATCAAGACTTGACCAAATAGTCAGGATAGATTGATAAAAGTCACAGCATTTCTAATCCTGTTGTATCAATTGTGAACTCTCTTTGAGATAGAATTAGTTTTTATGCTCAACAAATGTTGCATAAAATGTGTTTGAATAGGAAGTATACAGCAGTCAAACAATCAACTTGGTAACAGAGTTTTTGGTCCCCTGTACCTTGTCATAGGGGCACCAGTGTTTCTCTTGTGAAAGATTTCCAGAGAACTCATCACACTCCAGAGTTCCTTAATCCTACTCATTAATCGGAGTGCTTTTTTTTTTCAAGTCTTTAGTAGGACTGGAGATGGATTGAACCCATGATCTACCAAGCTGGAAGAGAGCACACTACCACCAGGCCTCGGTGATTGGGATGTATTATGTTCAAAATATGGTCTTTTTCATGTGACACCATTAAAACAAGCAACTTAGATGTGCTAGTGCATGATAATTCGAAATTGTACGTCATTTTTCTTCAACAATTTTTCCAACTGACAGAGGCAGCCAACATCTACTACATTTACTCATATATAATGCAAGAAGTTCTATACAAAAAAAAATTGGCGTCAAAATTGGATGGGTAATATTCCAGGGTAAAAATAATGATATTAATTTTTAGCTATTAAATGTGGGAGTCCCCATTATATTCACAACTACATTGTACTAGAATAAATACAGTATTCTTAGCTGTAGATCCAATAAAGGACATCATTCTTATTTAGGTATGTCAGCCTGTCAGTCAGTCAGTACCAGTAATTGGTACAAGAAATACAAGTGCATCTATCTAAAAATTATAATCAGCATCTTTCTCAATTAAATATCAAATAACCACAGTTTAATCTAGGTTTGATTTTAGTATAAAAAGAATTAAAACTTTTAAAAATAAATTTTTACCTGTATGCTAATTTGGCAATACATTTCTGTAACAGTAAACTTTAAAAATGTTATCAATCATAAATAAAACGATCATTATTTTTGAATAGCTAGATTCGGGGTGATTTTATTTGAGTGGGCACATATGATAAGTGCCCAAAGCACCATCTTCAAAAAGTTGAGAAAATCACAATCAAAGTTTTACAAACTTTTTAGTGAAAATCAGGAATCATTTTTTGACCAAGTTTCATCTGTGCTCATTTTAATCTCGTTTTGGAGTTTTGAAGCTTTTGATTTTTATCTGCATAACAAAGTTTCTAAAATATTCATTGCATGAATAAGTGAAAAATGAGAGATAGTTGGGGTTTTCTTGTTTATGCATTTCACCTTTTAAGTATTTAAGATCCATTGTAATATTAATCAGAATCAAAATATTCAAGCTTCTAAATGGAAAAAAAAACAAAGGGTAGTAGTTCTGAAAATGATGGGAATATCACAAATGAAAGTTTGTCAAACTTTAATAGCAATTCTTCCCAACTTTTTAAAAATGGTACATTGAGCACTTATGCACTGATTGGCCAAGAAACTGGCCACCAGCCAATCACAAGGCTGACTGAACAAGATATAGGGCTACAACTATACGCTGAGATGGCTCACATGATTGTCTGCCCAGTAATGAGACACATTTCAGTACTTTTCTTTGTGTGACTATAAAACCTTTTTCTAGTGTGATAAGTGACTCGATTTTGATTGAAAATGACAGGGGAAGGATTGAAAAATAGTGTTATCTAACATAAAGGCATTTTTGCTGGGGTGGGGCATTTGGCACTCATGTACAGTCATTCTTTTACTTTCTGTGGTTTCAAGTCGCAAACAATAGTTGTTTATAAATTATATGAATAAGGAGTTATCATAAAGTCTGAACAAGTTTGAAAACAAAGCTTAAATAATGTATTTATATCAGCCCTAATGAAAATAATAGATTATTCAATTTTATCAACATATTAATAAGATAGGATTCATTATTGATACAAGAAAGTATAAATATTACTCTATTTCAAAAATTCAGTTATAATCATGGAAAGAAAGGTCTCTCAACTCCTACATTTGCACAAAAGAATATCAAATCCTAAATCAAAGGGGAATAACTTTTGAGCAAAGTTATTCCCAATGCATTTTTAGGCAATTTTTTTTCTTTTCCTTAATCAATTCACAATTCATTTTTAAATACAATTCTTTGATGAATTCCACTCAGTTGGGAAGCAGTTTCAAGCCGTTTGTGACCAGGAGTTGAACTGTTAAAAGTGGATGGCGCTCATTGTACTCCTATAGTTGAAATGCTTACATGTATAAGTAATCTAAATCTAGAAAGGGACAAATACCATACATCAGTAAAATATAATCAAATATTTAACTCTCTTTCACCAATTGTAGGTTGTCTCTCTTCAATAATAATATTTACAGATTGACCAATTCATTTCTTCAGACCTGGCAGATAATGGGGGAAATCTTTCTGAATCATCAACCTCCTTCATATTCCTTGTAACTCAACAGCAAATTTTAGGAAATTCTTTTGATGGTTCATATCTTTCAGTGATAGATCTTGTTGCATTCCTTTTGTTTTCAGTTTGTTTCCTTTGACCATTTGCATGAATTGAAACTAATACTAACAGCAAGCCAACAGCTGTTTGGTCAGTAGCCTTGCAAGTCTGCTTGAAGACAAAAACAATAATACATTAGAGCAGGATTGCCAGCAGTGGTGAGCACAGCTAACAAAAATTCTAAACCAATAAACTGCAAAAAATTTAGTAGAAGCAAAGATAACTGCTATCTTTTATGTAATGAATTAGGCTTTGGATCATTTTTTTGGCTTTCCAAAAAAGCATAGCAAGCCAATCTCAGATGATCAAGATATACATAAATAATTAAATGAATATATTAAATTAAACATCAGTTTACATATACACTTTATCTATGTCTAGGTTAAAGCATATCAAAATTTTAGCTCTGTAGATTCATCTTCCAGAGTTTTGGAGAAGAAAAAAAAAAGAACAAACCAGAACTAAATTCATATAATAAAAATTAGCAGTTATCCTTGCTTCTGTAAATTTTTCAGCCGTTCATCACTTCAGCATTTTCTCTAGCTATGCCCACCACTGGCTGCAAGATTTAGCCAAAAGGGGAGATAATAAAAGCTTCATCTAAGAGACTTGATACAGTCTGGAGACAGAGATTCGATACCAGCCTCATGAAGCATCTGGATACAACACGCTTTCCAGATGATTGCATCAGTGATGTCAGCGCAAGTATAATATGCATGCATTAAAGAAACCCAGCAGCCAGTTCCAGCAGGAAAAGATTCAAATGAGAACCACCCATCATTGTCCCCACACTGCTATCATTCTATATGGTCCGAAAGTGAGAATTGAAAATGAACACAAGTCATCTACTTTGAAATGTACGGGGTGAGGCTTTTCAGTTGGATGCTATAAGTTTATTTATTTGCATCCTCACGGCTACAAATATGACACAAATTCAGAATAAGATGGGGTCCTATACATTTGAAAACGTACAGACACAGGGTGTGATAACCCAGAGTCCTTGCACATGATTTCGCAAGGACCTCGGGACAAGCTGGACTATGTCCACAACACAAATCCTGTAGTGAAAGAGTCCCCAAGTCTCAACATGTGATTTCAGAGTCATTCGGGTAGGCTTGACTTGGTTTACAAGACAGATCCTGTTGTTGCTCTCAGAAGAGTTTGAGCATGCTGGTCAGTGATTGCGGGATGGGGGACAATGATCAATTTCTCAGCCCGAGGGTGTCAAAGGACAGATAATACACTTTAATCTTAGCCAAGAACCCGACCTTTTTATTTGCATCTCCACGGCTGCAAGTTTTGAAATGGGGTCCCATTTTGGGCAGTTCAAAAATAGTACCAGTCTCCACAAAATGAGTCGCAAAGGCATTGGGAGTTCCCCGACCTATCCCTTCAGTGAAATAAACTGCTGACCCGGGGCAAACTGCTTCCCTGAGACTGGGCCAGGTAATTTAGTGAGGCCCAGGACAAATCCTAGGCCCCATAAGCTTAGCAATGCTGAGCCCCAGTGACCCTTCATCGGCAATGACATTGCACCAGCACCTGGGCTGATTGACTAAAAGCCGGCAAAGCACAGATCAACTTTTCAGCACAAAGGCATCAAAGAACAGATACTACACTTTGATCTTAGCCAAGAGGCCTAGTACAACAATGATAGGGTAATCTCAACTTGAGGGCTCTCAGAATGGAATGGTAGATCGAACAGAGTTTTAGAAACCGTCATCCAAAAGAATCATCATAGGTTTCTTCAGTTTTTAAATTATCCTCGCTGGCTATGTATGCATCGCACCAATATTTTAATTGATTACCCCAACACGGCAAGCTCACATTGTGATTTCTATTGAGCAACTAACCAGACCTGTTTTTTTCTTCATAAGATTATTCACTCGCTGATGAAAAAGTCAATTGTTTTATCTCTTACATGTCATTGAAGAAAGAATAAAATTCAAGAATAAAGTTCTAGATCAGTTGGGGGATCATTAAAATCAGCCTGAAAGACCATATATGTGCTAGTTCTGTGTAAAGATCTATCGCGTTCTGACATCCATATTTAAATGAGATACATCCATATAGGCATCACTGAACAAGGAAAGTATGTAAATTGGGGATGGTAATTAATGCTAGACAGGCAAGTGCATCTAAAAATAATTAGAGCAAATGTAAAAAAAAAAAACAATTGAAAAAATAAAGTACGATACAGAAGAAATACTAGTTTCACCATCTTAATGTATAATAGAAATCAGTTACATTTAAATGAACTTGACAATAGCAAGAAAAAATCCCTATTGGAATATTATATTGGTGTTACCCAAAACAATAACTGCGCTAAAGAATTCTGTTATATCGTATTATAAATTGCTAAAATTCTGACTGTCTGTCAGTATATACTCGCCTACCACAAAAACTACTTGATATAAATCCATGAAATTTTCTATAAGAACAGATTTGATCCCTGGGAAAAGTTTTTAGAAAATAAGTTTCTGAAAACCACCCACCAAAATATGTTTTCAGAGGGTTTCAATTCAGGGATGGGGGTGTAAGAGCTGGCAAGCAGGATTTGTGAGTGAAGGATGCAGATAGTGCGTCACATAAGGATCCAAAAGGTCAAGTTGCAGCCATTGGCCATAATTGTGTATTGAAACTTCTAAATCAATACAACCATTGTTTACTGGTGAGAGAATATAGTATGATGCATTAAATGGGTTATAGTAGAGGAAAATAGGATGGCTAAAGGACCACGGTGCTTGTGAAGTATGAAGAAAGCGGGGTGCAAAAACATTTTTGCACCATCTTATAAAAATCCTCTCAAAAGCATTGCTGCCAAGAATGCTTAAATGAATGATAATTATAATGCAGGAGGAGGCATGAAAGTAGTACTGAAAGAGCTAGTTGAAATGGGGGACTGAAGTTATGGATATAACAAGAACAGAAAGAGTTGGCAAAAAGAGGATACAAAAAAAAAAAAAAAGAAGCATTGTTAGCTTTTTATTGTTATCTTTATTCACACATATTGGCTCAATGGCTGCGAATGAGCAATTTGTTGTTAACAGGGTCAGCACAGAGGATGAAACAAACAACCTTCTGTAATTTACAATTGGAAGCCACTCCTGTTGTTAAAAAAACAAGCTGGGAAGTCAGACCAAAGATGTGCAAGCTCTCTCTGTTACACTATCAGACATACACCGAAGGAGAGGAGGAAACGAGGGATGGTAGGAGTATGTCACTCTGTCAGTGATGGCAATCAATACTAGAGATGCTTGTGCATTTAAAATAGAATAAACTCCTGAAATGCTCCAATTGAGATAGTAAAAAGTACCATATTCAAGTACAATGCAGTATCGAATATAACTTTTTATAGCTAAAAATCAGAAATATATTTTATCCTCTTATATAATACAAAGTGACATCATAACCAAACTAGTATAAATGGTTTGTAATATTTGACTTTCATATTTGGAGTATGTTCGCTATCTTCAGTGTCTTCCTATGTCGAATTTTCTCTCACAGTCTTGATTTGATCACTATCAATATCAACTGGTCTACCTGACCATGGAGCATCCGTAAGCAAGAAGTCTCCAGCATGAAACTTCATAAACCACTTTTGACATGCTTGATATTTCTCAGTAGCTTCTCTATAAACTGCAAACAACACAAATCTTCGTTACATGAGTGATACTTTCACCTTTCTTGAGAAAATGTATAATGCCAAAAATGGAGATGGAGGAAAATAAGCAACAATGTTAGAATTAAGAAACAAAAATTAGCAAATTTTGACAATTCTTCATTAAAAACTGCACACTGATAAGTCAGTCACCACAAAACAATCCAGGAGATCTAAGTGAGGTCAGTTAAAACTAAGTACTCTGAAAGCCATCTAACAAAAAAAAAAAAAAAAACCAGAATCTACATATTGGGTAACCCAATAGACATGAAGCAACAAGTAAAATTGCTCACTTTTTGCAAATTTGAACTAAATCATGAAAAGAAAAAAAAAAAGCTTAACAAAATATAACCACCATATCTGAAATTGCACATCTAGTAAATTATCATCTATTCATTTATACAGGCCTAGTAATCTATGAGAAATCAAGGATACCGTGGAAGGGCCGATGGTCTAAACATTTGGGGGACCCCACATTGTAAACCAAGTTGATAATATTTCTCCCAGGTTTAAGATTAAATTTAACACAAATTACCGAGTATCAAATTGTACGAATTTCTCAGATGAGATGGGTTGAATATTAATCTATTTTCAAGCCAAGTTGCTCACTTACAAAAGTGAAAAATAATTTTTTGAAAAATACATTCTAGTGTAATGACCTGAATGTTAAAAACTTTGTGATAAAGAGCAATAGAATAGAACAAAGATTAGTCAAAAATTGATTAAATTTTTTTCAGTGAAGAAATTTCTATTTGCAATAAACAAATGTATTTTTTAGTATTAATGAGAAAATAATGAAAGCAAAACTTGAAAAAATGGAAACATATGACAAGGTTTCCACAATGAAATCTGCATTTAAAAATGGTCAAGTTTATATACTATACCCCAAGTGCTTGATTAAGATATATATTCTAGTGAGATTGATAGAGTCAATGCTCTAAATGTGTTCCCAGGACAGTGCTTTCTTCATCAGATAATTGAGAATAAATGGCTGACAATAAAGGAAATCATCCCATGGTATAAGCTGCAGCAATTACGGTCAAATTGCTTTCTCTCATGCCAATTCATTTCAGATAAGAACAATTATTGTTGCTAGGCTGCAATGAATACCAAGTGGAAGGCTGCAAATAGTACTATAGGAAGACTATAAAGGTTTATAAGAAGAAAATACATTTCGTAAATCGGAAAACGACATGGAAAAATTTTTTTTTAAATCTGAGAAATATAAAGATTTTTCTATGACTTGTTTTTTTTTTCAGATGTCTCCACACATCTCAACAAGTTGCTTATCCATCAGTCAGTCCCAGTCACATTAAACAACTGAAATATGAAAGAAAGAGGTATGATGTTATTTAGCTTGATATCATCAAGAAACCAACATCATAATACAATGTACAACTTGAACATTTCTGTTTTTTAGAAAATCCATAAATGGCCAAGTATGATTTAAAAAAAAAAAAAAAAAAAGAATAATACTCTCAAAATATTTCCATATCACAATATATATAAGAATTAACTGACTCAAAGAAAGACTACTTGTCATCCTTCCTTTCCCTCCTGCTACTACTACCACAGATGGTGAATGCTTCATTGAACTAATGGTTCTCGATTGTTTTTTTGGAAGGATGAAGACATGAGAAAATACAGTCTTTCCTAATTTTGAGCTTTTCTCCACTTATATAAGTAGAGAAAGATTCTGCTCGGAAACCTTCTGTACAAAAATGAATAAAAACAGGCTTGGTTTTTTGTTTTTTTAATCATATATCAACAGGATAATCTTCAATACAAAAGACTTTGAAAATGGTACTCAATGCTAAGCACAAGGACTATGATTGAGAAAGATCTTTCCAAGGCTAAGCAACATTGAGCATGATCAAGTACCTAGATGAGTAGCCATTGGGAATTACCATGTATGGTAAGCAGAACAAAGCTTGGCCTGGCAAACCAGAAATGGGACTAACTAACAATTGTCCATGTGTACCTAACCTTGTAACACTCTTAATAAAGGTATAAGCGGAGAATGACAACACACACATACAGTATATTTATCATACTGATGTCATTAAAAAGCATGTGTGCCAAATTTCACCTCAATCCATTCTGTAGTTCTGCTGTCTAACTATACACAAGTTAATCCCGTGAAAAAAAATCATGAATATATTTGAATTTCTACGCAAAGATTTTTTAGAGAGAAAACTAGAAAATTTGTTTCATTGAAAGAGTCCATTATTTCAAATTGAAATACTCTTACCAGCAAATGGAAGAATCAATTTTGTGGACAGAGGAAGAGAGAAAAGAAATAAATCATACTGTTTATTACATAAATAGAATACAAGTTAAAATCAGATTTCTTTACAATCAACAGATTAAAGAAAAGACCCTACATTGCCATCTTAATCTGTGTAACAGTAATTGCGTGCCATGCGATTATGTAAATAAAAACAGAATTTCTATTTGAACCCATTATCCTGATATTCTGGACTGAGCATTTATTTTTATATACCATAAGCCCATTTGACAGAGGTGACAACTCCTGCCCACTTCATTAAGAAATATAGTTGACTTTCACAAGCACACTAGCTGTAAAAAATAACACATTTCAGGAATCAACAAATGAAATTTCTTTTTATCAAATTAATAAAAGAAGTTTCATTCAGTGACTCCTGGAATGTTCCAGTCTAATTCATTTCATTTTTTACTAATGCTTGCTGTCTTGTCACTTTGAATATTGCTCCCATACCTACCCTGCAGTTATCGTGGTTTGGTTATTACACGGTTGGCTTTCTCGAATTCCAACAAAGGATGCCCATTAACTCAAAAGTACAAAGCACTTGCATGTTTTCTTGATCTGCTTTGACTCTATAGAAATTCTTATCAAGAGAGGATAAAGAGTAACAAACAGGCATTATAGACTGCTTAAGTAACTAAAGGAGATACAAATCTTTGCCAAGTCACTGAAACAATGTTTGAAGAACTATGTAGCAACATCTTTAGTGTACTCTTCCTCAAGAAATGGCAAAGCCAAGAGAGAAATCAATTTTCAAAAAGTATAGAAAAGGTTTTATTCAATTTACAAAAGATTTCCATCATTTTTTAATATTCATTGACAATTTCTAATTTTCACACAGTTCTTGAATTTAAGAATTGAAACAAGTGTCATTATGAAGCATGTATCATTATGAATGAAATAGCTATCAGCAGATAAATTAATCCAGTAAGATTCTAACACTTATGTTCAACAACGCTGATCTTTATCTAATAACAAACATCAGTGACTTTTTGCAATTTAGATATCAAATAGATTTTTTTTAATGCATTGCTATAAAATTAATAGGGAATCTTGTTATGCATCATCATTGTTATTGTTGTCAATCTCTTGATCCAGTCGACCATGGAGGCACCACAATTGACTTGGCAGCTAGCTGTCCCCAACGCTATTTGTTCTGAGATGGAAAAGTGGTTGTCATCTTAATGTGGCGTGTCTAGGGCAGGTGAAGCTTGGTAGAACCCTTCTCTTTGTCTTTTTCAAATAACTTTGAAAATCATGTTATGTCTTTTCTGATGGCAAAAGTAAAAAAAAAAAAAAGAAATTTGTTAAGCATATAAATTGGAGAAGTGAAAGGCTTACAAAAGGAAACATTTCTGTTGATGACAGTCAAGTTCTCAAAGTTGTGAATATTTTAGAGCAGTGTTCCCTGATCGGTAAAGGCCAGGAGGAAAATATCAATATCATTCATTTTCTTAGTAAAAAATAAAAAATTTAAAAAAATTGATTTACTTGGATCTTATTATATTTGCCGATGAGCATTTTGTATGGAATAGTCATTAAAATAGTAAGAGTTTAACCATTAATGACACCATTTCAAAGCATAATTTACACGCAAAAAAAGTAGGGAAAACTGTTAAGACCAATCACCAATTTTGCCAGTTATTTGTTCAAACATTCTACAAAAAAAAGCTGAATTTACTGTGGTCCAAGTTGAACCTTAGGAACGGGGATTTATAAACCAGTCAACACGTTCATTATAAAGTAGGCAACTTCGCAAATTAAATAACTTCAGGTACTAGTTTGAAAAAAAAATAGTGATTATCAATCATTTTCCATGACTAAAAAGGTTAGATTTAGTCACAATAACCCTTAAGCCACACAAGGAACTGGAATAAAAATTTCACATGGTCTATCAGTTTGAAATTCTCTGCAGATCCACAAGACCCTTAGATAAATGCTTTCAGAAACCAAATTGTGCATATTAGTTAACTATACGTCACTTATCACATATTCCAGTTGTGATCAACCCACCCACATCTGTCGATTGATCTGCAAAAATAGTCAACATTAAACTGATCTGCATTGCAAAAAAGGTTATAGATCTCCAGTTTGGAGGGACTGATCACTGGCCATGTGACCAGATAAACAAAGATGAGGGATAAAACAGTACTTAGAATTTTCACAAATAAAAGGAGCAAAATCTCCAAGATCATTAAATGTGGAAATCAATTCTTAAATTCATTTTAGGGATGACAATAGTTGAATTAAGGAGCCTAACTTCTGATCAGGGTTACTTCCCCAACATCTTTTGGTAATTTTTTAATTTTTCATTCAATTCAATTCACAAAACACATTGCAGTAGTTCATTAATCTAAAAATTAAAATAACCAATCAATCCGCATTGATTCAATTATCCTACTTCCGGTGCAAATCATCAAAGTTTACACACATAACATTATTAAAAACAGATTTGAAAGCACTAATTATGTTTGCAAAGTCTGAATAGATTAATCAAGTGGTTTAAAGAAAATTGATCAAAAGAATATAAGTAAATATGATTACTCATAGTGATTCATCATCATTAGTCTTTCAACATCCGTCATTGGACAAAGACCTTCCCCAGGATTCGCCACAATTCTCTATCATGAGTGTTGCGGAGCCAGTATTTCCTGAATTTGTTTAGTTTATCCCTCCATCTTGTGTTCTGTTGGCATTGATTAATAAACTTTTAAATTCATTAACAGATTGATACCACAAAGTTTATCAATATTATTATGATAGAATGGATAAATGAATACACACAGTGCTGGAAGGAAGGTAATTTCCATCAATAGTTATTCCCTTGATATCAGCATTTAAGACTTAATGAAAAGCTGAGGTGAATGTCAAAGTCACTTTGCTAAGATTATCTCAAAAAAAATTAAATTTCCAAGATGCAGTATTATCAATTGTTATCAATCGTTGACAAGTGATTATTTCATTTTTTCTGTTGCTTCATTTCCAATCTACACTGCTTACTAACATCACTGTTTGAGAGTCAAGATAAAAAGCAACAGAAATAGGATGAGAGAAATACAAGTGGAAAATCAATAATAAATGGAGAAAGAGTGTTCAGAAAATTTTTTGATGAAACATACAAAAAATTTACTTTTCATCTTAAGGGAGGGATTTCTTTGTTTTACTCTACGCTCTTACATTGTAAAATTTCTTCTTACAGGCTTTAAATTTTATAAGATAAAAAAAAATCATACTTTTGATAATTGTTGTAATTCACTTTCTTTCCTTTTAATGCATACTATGAGACATACATGGACATAATTTCAAAAATTCCTATAGGCCTGGTGTTTGTTTTTGCTTTTCATTGCACTAAATTGTCTCACAAACAATACATAGAATGGTAACTTCTTCAAACCCACAGCACTACAAAACAGGCATAGAGAAACATTGAGGTTGTATAGCTACAGCACACAAGTTATACGGTCAATTCAGTCCTAATGAAGTTGGCCAACTTTATATGCAAAAGCCAAGGTTTTAGAACTAACATACTTTAAATTTAGTTGTCGTATGGTAGAAGAGTGCTAATCAATACTTGCCAATACTTTGTGTACAGTAGAGAATTTTTGTCTTCAACTGTAAACCCCTTGTACCTCAGCAATTGATTATACATTCTGAGAGTGTCAGAGAGCAACAAATAGTTGATCATGCACATATTTTGCATTTTTCATCAGAAGTGTCAAGTGTTCCTTGAGTTTTTCAAAAACAGCATGTTTTTTGGCATATGTATTATCATCTTACAGATCTTTTTGATAGCCCATGAACTGTCAGAAAAGATTGATGTTCTTTACTCTTTATTTAAGTGAAATATCTCGATAGAGAGGGGTGTGGTGTACTATTCTAACAGGCTATGGTCATCCCTCACGATTTGACTTTGAAATTTTAAATAAGAAAAGAACTTTTTTATCTCAAGATGCAATGAGCATAACACAGATGATAGGTCAATACAACAGAGACATTCATCTGGAATATAAGATGAAAAAACATATCTTTTCACATCAGTTATGACAGAAAATAGAGAAGCCTTTATGTCATCATTGGTCAATATGTCAGATAAGTGGGCAATAAGGAAGGTTGCGATCATGGTAGATGAGCTAAATGTCAATGAACGCAACAGGAAATGTTTGTCCAAGCTGCAAACATCATGGATATTGAGGAACCAACACAATCATCCAGACCTTCATCTTTCTCTCAAACCATATCAGCTGCTTCAACAAAATACCCTCAAAAAGAATCAATGATGTACTGAAAGGCCAAGTTTTAAATAGCTTACCAGCTGATTCATGATTGCAATGAAAAAGTCCTTAGATAGGAGGAAATACCTGGTCTCTTCACAGCTCAAAAAGTTAAGCTGAAACTTAGTAACTTTATCAAGGTCATCATCATTTTAGATTAACCTGCTTGTATACACAAGTTTCTACAGCTATAACTTTTAAATTGGAGGACGCTACCCCCATATACAACACCCAACCTGGAGGACCCAGGTTTTTGTGTAAAGGCGTGCTCACTTTCCATCCAAGGAGAACACAACCATACAACAGTCAAGACATGCCTTCCACTCCAATCACACAGTAGTGTACATAATTAGCAGCTGAATGCAGAGGAAAATTTGAGCCTTCTTCTCTCTTTGCTCGCACTGGGTATCGAAACCGGGAACTTCTGCATGCGAGACAGACATGCTTACCAATACACCAACCGAGTGCATGTGTAACTGTATCAAAGATAGATGTCTTGCTACTGGATTAAATTATGTCACTCGATTCTACAATCAGCGTGTAAAAGGATTGGGCGGTATATCGACTTTACTTGATATTGGTATATTTTCTAACACGGTGTAAAATTGAGCAATACCATTTACACCAATATAGCTACAATGATGCCAATTTAGCATTTGGGAGCTAGATCTTCTATCAGACTCAATTGTCCCAGCAATCTCATCCCCAATCTCTCTCTCTCTCTCTCTGCATGTGGGCACCAAACCCACCCTCCATTACTTTACAGTTCCTTCAATTGTCTACATCACAAGAAAACAACATTTTGTTTGATTAACATTTTTATTTTCTTATAGTCAGAGTATTCTGGGTTCTTATTATAGCTGGAAAAGCAGCATATATCAGAGATATGCCTATTTTTTCACAGATTTTCATTTTGATAACAGTTTGTGAAATCTCATGTGGCTTTGTCTTGCAATTGAATTGAAAATAAATACTGAGATATACATTGCATTTCGATATTCAGTTTGACAATACAAGGATGTGAATTTTTGTGAATTTTCACCCAGCTCTTGTATGAACCAAAGCTAGTTATTCCTTTTTGCATTATGATTTTTTTCGAACATGAGATGTCATGTTCTTGCAGCTGAAAAGTTCATGACCTGATCATGAAGGAATGATATACAAACTTATTTTTCAAAAACCCCAATTATACTACAAATTGGCACTTTACAATATACAGAACACTCCATCCTGCTACAGTGACAAAATAATGCTCAGGTTTTGCGAAATGGGTAAGGCTGATAACGGACGTTGTTTCCCAGGCTTAAGACTTTTCAGCATCCTTTGTATACATTAGAGATTCATTTCTCCAAACGGAAGTTAAGCAACAGCATTCGTCAGATCATCTGTGGATATGTAAAAATACATGGTAAAAAATGTTTAAATGGTGGTTAACTGCCCACATGGTCAAATGAGGACATGAAATTAGGCAATTTTGAGGACACCTCCAAATCAAGCATATTTCAAACAATCATTCTGACACTCCTATGGCAATAATGAATATGGTTCCTGTACACACATGATCTAATGTCATAAATGATAGAGAAAAAATATCTGCTCAAGTGAGATGCTCTCAAAATTGGCATTATCTTTTTACGTTTGGGATTTCCGGACATTTTCAGCCTCAAAACAGGAAAAGTATACAAGAGACACTTGATCTAATCACATTTTTTGATTCTACAGAAAAAAAATTAGTCAAAGTTTGTCATTTTATATCAAAGGAGCTATATAGTCTATATTCAGATGGAAAAGCTCATGCAGCAAAATGGATAAAATTGGGTAAAATTTCAAATATTTTTATTCGAAATACAGACCTAATATTTTGAACTTCATAAGTTCAGCATAAGAGCACGTGATTTTCATTTTAATGCAACCGTTATGATATTATCAAGTGTTGACAGATATAAAAGTAAGTAATGTCCTTAAACTGGCTATTGTAAATAAGACCTGGTAGGAGATGATTAGGTGGGGTTAATTTTATCTAAGTACACAAAAATAATTTTTCTCTTCATACCATTTTCTGCAGACTTAATTTTGGGATTGATCACAAAATAGGAAATATGTATCAGGTCAACTGATTTTTTATTGAAGCAATAGATATAAATGTATTAATCATGGGTGGATCAATTTATGACTAAATACCAATAGAAAATCTATTTTCCTGTTTATGGCCAGAGATATCTTACACTAAGATGTCTTATTCAGGGAAGGATCAGTTTCATCTTCAGCCTTTCAACATCCATGGGCTTCATGGAGACAATATTTTCTGAACTTCATTAGTTTGTCACGCCATATTATTTGCAGGCTACGATTTCACTTATGACCTCTGGGGATTCACGATGCGACTTGTGATGTCTAGCTATTGTCTAACATTCTTGAAACTTGACCTACCCTTTGCCATTAGAGTTTTATAATGGATTTTATGATATCTGTAACTCCTGTTTTTCCTGTAATATAATAAGCTGTCATGATCTCTCCACATTGCAGGGGTCTTAGTTTGAAAGCCAATCTTTTGGTTAGGTTTCAGCTCCATTGGTGACATTGCATCTTCCTTTTTAATACTAATGGGATTCTTTTGTTCTTGAAGGTTGAGCTTACTCTGTCGGAAGCCAGTCAATCATGATTCTTCATTTGATTCCTTCCTTCCTTTGAGGGTTTCATGTAAATTTCTTGTCTCAATAGTTTACTTTCTTCAACTCTGCATTTTCAATTTAGATCATTGCGTCTTCAATATATTTGTTACATATGACATTGGTTTTACTGGAGTTCAAAAAATTTGCTATTGTCCAACAGCAATCATCATCCCATACCAGTTGCAACAGAATATGAAGACAATGCAATTGTAAGCAGTTTTCCTGGAAGAGATAAACTTTGTGAATAACAAACAACAATTTTGGACTTGATGTTATTTTCAAAAAATTATAGAGCAATAAGTATCAACATATGTTTTGAGGTACTTGGTTTTTTTTTTGGTAAATATACCTGTACCTAAGATGGTGTAACAACATCATCATCAGCATCAGTCTTCCAACATCCGTCATTGGACATAGACTTTCCCCTAGATTTGCCACACTTCTCTATCATGGGCGTCACGGAGCCAGTACTTTCTGAATTTGTTTAGCTCGTCCCTCCATCTAATATTCTGCCAGCCTCGGTTGCGCATGTGATCTCAGGGGACCCATGTCGTGAGTCGTGTTGTCCATCGGTTCTCCACCATTCTTGCAAGATGGCCAGCCCATCGCCATTAGAGTTTTTCTATGGATTCTATGATGTCTCTGACTCTTGTCTTTTCCTGGATGTACTGTGCTGTCTTGTGGTCTCTCCATGTGAGGCCCAGCATAATTCTTCCATGTGCACATTGTATAGTTCTCAATTTGTGGATCTGTCTCTTGGTTAGGTTCTATGTTTTAGCTCCATAAGTGACTATTGGGAGGGTGCATTGATTACACACCCTTCTTTTCAGGATTAATGGGATCTTCTTATTTTTGAAGGTTGAGTGTCTTCGATTCTGATCTCAATGTTTTTATCTCCAGTGTGGTTGTAACACATGATCTTCATCTTGCTGAAGTTCATGTGTAGGCCAACTTTCTTGCTCTCATTTAGTTCATCTATCATTAGTTGGAGGTTGTGTATGCTCTCTGCGAAAAGGGCAATGTTGTCTGCAAATCTGAGGTTGTTCAGATAATCGCCATCTACTTTAATTCCTTTACTCTCCCAGTCTAGTCTTCTGAAAGTCATCTCGAGGCAGGCTGTAAAGAGTTAGGGTGAACTGGTATCACTTTGTCTTACTCCTTTCTGGAGCTGAAAGGGGTCCGAGTCTTTATGTAGCCTGATAAAGGAGCTGCTGTGATTGTATATATGTTTCAGCACTTTGACATATACTGGATCTACACCTTGTTAAATGATGGCCTCCATGACCTTAGGGATTTCTACTGAGTTGAACGCTTTTTTGAAGTCAATAAATGATATGGCGAGTGGTAGTTTATGCTCTGCTGCTTTTTCTTTCAGCTGATTTATCGAATGCAGGTGGTCCCTGGTCGAGTAGCTTCTTCTGAAGCCAGCTTGTTCTCGTGGTTGGTTTTCATCAAGTGTTTTTGTGATTAGGTTAGTGATGATCTTGGTGAAAAGTTTGTATACACAGTTGAGTAGGCTTATAGGCCTGCAGTTGTTGAGGTCTTTCAGATTTCCTTTTTTGTATAAAAGCATTATGATAGCAATGTTCCAATCATCTGGGATTTTACCTTGTTTTAGACACAAGTTGAAAAGGACACCCAGTTTTCTGGCGATGATTTTACCCGCTTTTCGGAGTAGATCTATGATGATGTTGCCTGGTCCCTTTCTTCTTCTGAAGAGAAAGAAAGAACAGAACAGATCCCCACCCCCAAATGCCCGACCGGGGCTTGACTAGCCATGAAAATAAAACAAAACAAACATTAGATTGAAGACAGATACATCCA
This sequence comes from Thysanoteuthis rhombus, assembly GCA_963457665.1. Lineage (NCBI taxonomy): Eukaryota > Metazoa > Mollusca > Cephalopoda > Oegopsida > Thysanoteuthidae > Thysanoteuthis > Thysanoteuthis major. The sequence continues at coordinate 65,230,263 of OY735211.1, read as the reverse complement.
AGCGGTAGATTCTTGCTGGGAGACGGACATGAACTATTAGCAAAGAAAGATGAAAAATTCAAACTTTTTCAACTGCTTGAAGTCCCCTAAATCCCAAATGCTGCTGCAAGAACTGGATGAGTACAATTGAATTTTCCGTATTTTTATTTATTTATCTACTCATTTATTTACCCATTTATTTGTTTATCATGTAACAACATAGTGATGCTTTAAATGACAAAGCTGAACAAGAACTATAAGAAGTGATCATTTCTAGTTCTGTACATAATTATAAAAGATCTCTTTTAACAACTTTTAGAAATACTGAATATCAACTAGTAAATTCAAAAGAAAAATGGACAAGCCTTTGTTTCCTCCAGGTTTGCCATTTTTGGCCATCAATTGTCCAGAAAGGTTTATGTCTACCTGGCAACCCTGGTTTCCTCTCAAAACTAACAGAGGAGGACCAGAATAGATTAGAGCCATCACACTTCTTGAGTTACATTTTCACAGACTTTCAGAAATTTAGTTTTTAATTACAGGATTCCTGTTTTAATGCAGCTGTGGGGTCCAAGAAAGCCGAAAATGTCATAACAGAGCCGCAATAAATTTAGCCATTTTAGGGTCCACTATCCACTCACCCACATTAAAACAGTAACTGCACTTCACTTAACCAGGTTTTAATAGGGGAGGCCAGTATTGTGTATTAAGATCCCTTAAACAAATAAATACCTAAAAAAAAAATATATTTATTCATGATGGACCCATTTATAATGCACACCAATGAAATCCTGGAAAAAACTTCACTTGTGTATAACATGCACTGACCTTAGTGACATTTCAAGCTGTCAGACATGGTGGTCACAATGGTTTGCTATGTCATGATGTATCGAAAAGAAAAGTTTAGTCAGATTTATTGTAATTACTGAATGAAATCATATTTGTCATTATCAACTAAACCTGTTCCATCTTGAAAGTTCAAACATCATAAATGAAGCAAAAGCAAATTCCCAAGTGACCTTTACCAGTGTAGACCATACAAGTGCACCTGCTATAAAGTCACAATTCGTATCAACAATACATGATCAGAATTTTGTGGCATTTAGTTGGACATTGATCAATAAAATCTCTGATGTGAGCAGCCATGTGTCATCTTTGTTTGTAAATATTGTGCAACAGATATCAATAACAACAGCAATTACAACATAAAATTTACATCTTCGAATACTTGTGAAAATCAAATCAACATTTGATATATTATCAAATCAACATTTAATATATTATCATAACCACAGAAAAGTGATTCAAACTCGTTGTTATACATCAGTTAATCTAGACAATAGATATACTTTACTTTCAGTCATGGGGTCTCAAATATAGCCATGCACTCGGCCAGGAAAAAAGGGGTAACTTGGAGTCCTCCAGTATAATGTGTAATCCCAATTTTTTTCTTCTTTCAAAGAGTTCTCCTTCGAAAGGAAATCATTTAAAACTCTTGGAATCTTATACAAAAATCTTATAGTCATAAAAATTTGCTATACATGGTTGAAGTAATTTCTCTCTCTGAAAATTGTATTTCACCCCGAGAAAATGGTTCTATGCTTTAAATATTTCACAGGGGCAAACTAGCATCCATGATTTCAAAAAGAAAAAAGTTTTACATCAAAACAAACCGCGTACAAATTACTAGTGAAATATTGTTTCTATCCAATATTCAACTTGATCAAATCTTAACCATGTGATATCAATGACTGGTATAATGGTTACAAGCAATATCTTCCTATTCCCTGGAAAATAATGGAAAAAAAAAAAAAACAGTTGAATTTAAGCAGATAATCTTTGGAAGAAAAAAAAGAAATTATCCACCCTTTCAACTGATTATACTATTCCTTTCTTTTGTTCTGGGTATAAGGGTTATTTTCCGATTGATTATGTCAAAAAATAATAGAAAATCCCAATTATTCCCTTCAAAACTTTGTTTTTGTGACCAGGATTATTTAAAATCTACTTATTTCTAATTTGACAATGGATGAATTTGCTCACTTTTAATTACATACAATGGGTAAAACAATTACACAGCAATAACACTATCCCTATCAATATGGTTTGAACCATAGATAAATGATTTTTTCCAAAAATTCCATTATGAATGGTTAGGGCTCAGGGATGTTCGAATACCGATTCATAAATATAAGTGCCAGGACATTTAAATAACTTGAACCTAACAACAGTGTTTGAACAAGTCTCTTGTGGGTAAAGTGATTAATTACATGATACACAAGAGATGAAAGATATACAGGGAAAGATGTGTTCCGCCAAGTGACGAACGTCTTTCGCTAGCATGCTGTGTTGGGGGTGATCAATTTAAAAAGTTTGAAAAGGGGATATTCCATGTCCAAGTTACTTCCCTTTCTTTTGTTGGGCTCTGATCACTTAGATGTTCCTATTTTCAGGATACAAAACAAAAGGGGCCAATTTAGCAAAAACTTACTTGGCAAATACCCTACTCATTGAGGGGAGTGTGTGCTAAATTTCAAGTCTGTATTATGAACAGTTGGGGTTGGATGAAGTCTGGATACAAATGTAGGGACATATGAATAACCACAACTCAGAAACAGTGTCTAAACGAGTCTGTTGCAGGTAGAAGTGATTAATGAACATCATTTTCTAAAATACAATTAATTGGAAAATAACACTCCTAATTAGGAACAACAATCGTTTTGAACGGTGTATCTTGAAGGGGGGGGGGGTCAGTGATAAGTCTAAAAGTCGTGCACAGCAACGATGAAGCCCATGAAAAAAAAATAATCAAATAAGGAGGGCAGTAGAACGTGGTAAAAAGAAACTAAACTGCATTGTGCTTACTAACCTAATTTTTTTTCCAAATGATTCTTGATTTCTAAAAGATAGATAAACTACGTGGGCAAATATAGACTCTTCATAGGACAGAAGAAAATCATTTCTCCAAGCAAGACTAGTAAACAATACGCATGGAAAAAAAAAATCACGGATGTATTTGAATTCCTATGAAACGTTTTTTTTTTTTTTCAAGGAAAAAAATAGTCGATTTCTTCGGTTGAGGAGTACATAGTTTCAGACAGTGGGTGGGTAGGACTATGAGGTATTTGGAAATGTTTATTCCCGTGTGGATGAGTTCAGGGTTACTGACAGTCAACCAAGAAAATCACACCTTTCAGAATAGATGTCAAATAAAAAATTAAAAAAGTATTTGTGCATGTCATCTACGCAACATGCATGGATTTTAACACGTGGTTGCTGTAATTGGTAATGGATGAATAAGAAAGAAAGGTTTGTTCGAAAACTTCAATAAAGTGGGTGTGTCTCACTCTTCTCTACTTGCTGGTTCACAAGTCAGTGATGTCGTAGTTGTCATGGGATTGGGAAGAACGGAGGAAGAAGAAAGTTTCCTTACTATTTATCACTACAACTACGGCTATAACCAGCTTCGAATCCGCAGGTCCGACGTTTTATTTTTTACGAGGACTATAGTGAAGGTGGCCCAGTCCTGATTATCAAGTTTCACATCGTCGCACAAATGAGAATAAATAAGGAAATTCATGAAAGAAAAACAGAAGAAGAAATAACATTGCTATTGCTTTGAATTAAATAGTTTAATCTGTGCCCCTGTTCGACATCGAGTGTGCGAAACTCCAGGACCACCTTCTCTGCACTGAGCATCTTTTTTTTACGAATAAAAACAAGCCTTGTTTGTTTGTCGTGAACAGAAAGTATACAAGAACATATGTCGATTTTAATATGAACAGACAACAACCAGACACATTAATTAGTCAAATATTACTCGCTGATCACAGAATTAACAATATGATGAACATGGCCATAATTCGATTACTGATCTACGCAATGATCTCGGTGATAATGTTTTGTAAGTTTATGAATGTACAGTTCGGATACTAGTACTTACACAAAATATAAATTTTCAAAAAAAAAAAAAAAAAAAAAAAAAAAAATGGTAGTCCATGTTAATTTCACAGAAAAAAAATAGTCATCATTTGATCGGATTAAGTAAAGTGAAAAAATGTTACTTAGAACTGTCATTAAACAAATTATACAAAATTACAGGTCAATTTTTGTTATTATTCATCACGAAAACGCAAAAAGAAACGAACTTATCACACAAAAAACAACATATATCTGGGCTAGAAGTAAGAAAATCAAAATACCAAGAAAGAGAAATATACATCAATTAAAATAAAGAACGAAATCGTTTTAATCAAAAAAAACTCAAGTAAATTATCAAGTCTGTTGAAATGGGACGAAAAAGTTTTAGAATACTAGAACAAAAGTAGTAAAAGGTGATAAAAAAAAGAAATTGTTTTCTCAATATTTCAACTTCAGACAAGTTAATGAGAGAAATTAAAAATGCTCTTCAACTGGTTTTCACAAAAATTGTCGAAGGAAGTTTCATAGATACGTTTTTAGTTGTGTAACTTTTTCAAAATGGCGACTGAGATTTTAAGTTTCTTATTTTTAAGCCAAAAAAAAAAAAAGATCAACATTAAATTAAATTGAAACAAATCTGTTGGTTCAAATTAATAATTATCGACTATGCTTGATAATGTTAAAATAACCTTTGTGGTAAGAACTTTATATAAAAATGTAGAAAAATATGAGTTGATGAGTCGCAATGCAAATCAACATGTCAACAAAGTTAAGAAGCAATCTTACTAATTTAGATGTTTACAATCTAAATCTGGATATTTTTGTTTGTGTCTAAACGTCAGGAATTGATATTTAGATTCGAATCTATTAATAATTAAAAGTAATATTTTTATCAAATTCGGAGTAATAAAATGATATGTTAAAAAAGACGTTGAAGATTGAAGTCGCATTCAATTTATCAATATATAATATATTCCCTAGATCTTAAATATATATCTGGAGAATCTACATGTTCCTAGTATTTTTTTACTTTAAGATCTGAAGTTGAAAATTAAGTTGGCGACACTTGGAAGTTTTTTTAAAAGGCGAAAGGCGGACCTTTTGTTTTTACGATGATTATAAAAATTAGAAGCAAAAAAGTGAACAAAGAAATATCCCAGCCTCCGTGTAAATATCCCACTTAAAAGAATCATTTCCTTTTTAATGCAGATATTTTTATGACCTAAATATTTACTTGCTTGAAGATTTGCTCTCCACTTTCTCCAAGTTTTTTTTCTGGAAGATTTGCACTTTCTTTAATGCGACTGAAAAGAAATGTTGATCTTCAGAACTTAGCCCGGTTTCATTTTTTTTAGACAATAAACATTTTCACTAATCGACCTATCCAAACTCACTCTGGCCTCTGGGTAAGGAAGAAAAAATAAATTAAGAGGAGTAATCTCAAGTTAGTCGTCAAAAAAAAAAAATCTAGATTTATTTCAGCAGGAAATGTGACACTGACACAGCCTGAACGTGAGAACTGAACTTCGCTGACAAATTACCCAGGCCCTGTTACTGCTTTTAGCAGATCAAAGAAGATGGAAACAAAATGAAGAGGGAATAAATAAACTATTTTGAAATTAATTATTCATTTATTAGCCATGCTTAGAATTTACAAGATATTACCGTGATTTAGTTACCCCTTGGCCTCATTCCCATCTATGGCCAACTACTGAATATACATATTAGATGTAATAGGGGTTGGCCTTTCGAGGGTGGGTATTTTGAAAAAAAAAAAAACAAGTGGTAAACTAGAAGTTACTTTTCATGGATTGTTTTTTAAAATTGTAAATCATAGAAATTGAGTTTCTAAAGGAGTTCCAGTAAGAATAGGATCTTGATTTTAAATCTATCTAATCCCAAGAGTGGTGGATTTAGGTATTATTATTACGTATCATTATAATGATGATGATAATGATGAGAAGTTTAAGAAAGAAAGAGAAGAAAACAGCTGAGAAACAAGGGTGAATAAATGATGGCAATAAAAAAACAGAGACTAAATAATAGATGACTTTTTTTTTTTACTAAAGGAAGAAAATCTGCCGAAATTTTTGAATTTCAGAGAAAATATTAAAAGCAAATCATTTGTTTCAATTTTCACACAAGTACGCCACTACGTGAAAGTAAAAGGTAGTCTAAAATGAATAATAATGATTTACAATTACTAAATCGCTTCTTCTTGAAGGCAAAAAGAATTAGTTCTTTTAATCTTCATTTTGTTTACTTTCACTTTTGAAGTCCAGAAAATAAAGATGTGAAGATGAAATTATTTCTGAAAATTAAGCTGAGATTTTGTCAGTTTTAATTCAAAATCTTTCATCGAAACTGAAGTCAATTCATTTTTCTCTTCTGAAAGAACTGGGGGAAAAACTTCACAAACGAGAAAGAGAGTAAATACTTAATATGCCTAAATTTTCAAGGATGGAAAGCATACAAAATATCAAGGGATGGGAACACCATTCGAGATATTTTTCAATGTTTTTCATGGAAAAAACAGGAAGGAATTGAAACTTACCACGTTTTGCTTGATTTCCTAAAAATATGGTTAAAAAGGGTTGTGTCATCTAATTTTTGGCTTTTTGAAGTTAAAGCGAAGTACATTACTAAATAAGTAGAGGAATTTTCAAACAAATACTTCGTAGCAGTACTTCCGTACGCCCGGCAGAGAGTGACGGTCCAGTTTAGCATTTAATCAATTTAACTATGTTATAGTTAATATAACCCTCTCCTAAGAGCTTAAAATCGTTTATTCTAAAAACTGACAAATTTGCAGAGGTATCTGAGAGTCTAATGTATTAAAAGAAAAATAATCAATTTTTTTTCCTTTTATCGGATATTCAACTTAATCAAATCTTGATCATTTTTGCCACTACATATTTTGCAAAAATGCTTTGAATTGAAAATGAAATCTTAAAAAGCATGAAAACAGGCGATTTTTACAAGTTATTTCGTCCAATTCTTGGACAGCTGTGTGATGTTTATTATCATCATGTTTTGTGGGGGTGGGGAAATATGATGCCAATAAGATTCGGCCTTGAACTCTACAAGAAGAAAATTCAATGGCAAATCAGTTTTCGCAAAACTTCTCCCCTTTCAATCATCTTTCTTTACACATCTTAAAACAATCAACAAAGTTCAGATCTTAGACTAGAATTCCATATTTACTATCCAATGTTTACACACTTTACGGGTGTTTTTATCATTTCAGTTTTTATGAAAATCTAATATATTTATCCAAGAACAATGCGATTTCGAATATAATGCGAATGCGGTCCCAACTTTTAATAGCTAAAAAAAAAAAAAAGTCTGTAATATATCATGTTATCATTTTACACCCGATCATACTGCTATCCCCTATTTTGACCCTGATTTTTGAATCAAATTTCTTACAATATACTTGAGTAAATATGATATTCAACAGAAATCACTCCACAAAATTGTTCATCCTTACTTTAAATGGTGCCAAGAATTCGGTCAATTCATCCGACCCGTCCTATAACTATCTCGATTTTTTCATCAATTTTTATAGAAATGTATGGTTAAGTAAAAATTATTTCATTAGTTACGATTTCTTACAAAAATGTACAAATTTTCATCCGATGTTAGAATTGACAATAAGTCGAAAATGCAAGATAATAATAATCAGATAGAATTGCTTCGCAGTAGTGCCACTAAGATTGTTTTTCATCTAAATCTAGACGTTTTTAGTTGCATCTAGGTTAGAAATAACAATTTTGATGATTTGTAATAAAATGAATATTCATTTGATTAAATTTATAGAAAATCAGTAATATTTTAAAAAGTGAATGTTGATGATTGAGGTCAAATTCAATTTTTTACATGAGATAAATTCCCTCGATTTTCGACATATCTGAAGAATCTAGATATTTCAACTCAATTTTAGATGTAAACTTGAGAATAGAATGGACAGCTCTGTAATGTTACGTCGCATTACAGCAAATCATCACCACGACTATGACTACTAGTTATTTATTCCAATTCGTTGATTGATTAACAGGTATGAGCATAAAAACATGCAAAATGTCATGGGGGGGGGGCTTTTAGTCGAAAGAATCACGTACCCTGTTATCGACAATAATATCCTATGTGCTTTCTGCTAGTTCAAACATTAGAAAAGTCAAGATTCCGAATTCAAAATTATCATTAAAATAGGAAAAGCATAATTTCAATCTTAAAAGTCCTTTTCAACATGCTGTATTTTAAAATTTTGTCAACAAGGAAAAAAATTAAAAAGTAAAGAATATTAAATCGTAAGATGAAATGACCATTTTGGGCTCCATCGTAGTTCTGTGGTCCAGATCAGAATGCTCCTTTAGCAATTTCAAGATCAAGATCCAAGTGTAGCATCTGTTATTTCCATGTCAATGAAACACAGCATTAACTCCTCGTTTTCAATTTTAACATTAGGATTGTATTTTGATCGATTTCTTCTTGAATTTTACCAAATTAATTCATATAAGTAATGTTTTTCATTGACGCCAAAATAGCAGAAACTTTGATTGCAGACAACACATTCCAATCCAGATAAGGCCATTTAGGTTCCAGTGTATCAGGGTGGTGAGGAAGTGCATTTCTCATTTCCCTTCCCATTATCAATTCTGCATGACTCGCTCCTGTGGTTGAAACTGTATGCCATCAGTGCAAGGAAAATATCAGACTGTTTTAGAGGTCTTTTTAGCTATTTTCACATCACTTTCTACCTCTCCATTTGCATGAAAACGAGGGCTAGCCATTAAGTGGGTAAATCCATATTTTTTTGCAAATCAGTGCCAATTCTTTGCTGCAGTCTGTCAGGTAAAGAAGTTGGTTTGAGAGGTTCATACAGTGTTGATTACAGACATCAACATTTTTTTTATAACATCCTCAATTTCTTGCTATATTCCTGACCACTGCATTGAAGAATTAGACCATTACCCACACTTGCTCAAACTCATACGGCCACTGCGTATCAAGTGAAGGGTTTCAGCTCTTCATTTTTTCGGAATCACAATTCTATCCTGAAAAAAATAATTCTTTATGTGTCGTAACATATTCAGATTAGAAAAATAAGTTGAACTCGTTCTTAGAAGTTTGTTCTTTTGTTAACTATCCATTAATCATAGAATTATTCACTAAGCAAAAAAACTAGTGATTCTTGAATTTCTTAGAGTTTTCTATTAGATACAGATATAGTTTCTACAATGTAATCTATATACAATCCCACTGTATTTCTGGGCTCCCCACTTACGGGACTATGAGAGAGAATATTGGGAACCACAAGTAGTTTCCCTGGAACATCTTTGGTGACTGCATTGAATCACTGAAGCCTCATTGGCAATCTTTGACATTTTAGCGGTGTTTTATATAAAGTCTGTGTATTCATTATGGGGACTGAAGGCTTATAGTCAGTTAACAATCAATAAGGTTCAAGTCCTACGATACAATGGTCAAATTTCTCACAGGCCCAGACTGCTGCTAGTTACCCCTTTTCAGTCTGAGTATAATTTCTTTCTGTTGGTGACAGAGTACATAAGGTAAATGCTATCGGTTTCCTTTCACACTTCACTTCTTGAAATAATGCTGCACCAAACTTGTAATTGCTTGCATAAGTGCTAACGATAATGGGATTTGACAGGTCATAAAATGACAAAATAATTGCATCTGAGAGCAATTCTTTTACTTTTTGGAAAGTATTTATCAGGGTTTGACCCCACATCCACACTAAGTTTTCTTTTAAGCAGATCTGTCATGGGTTGAATAGTATTTGACAAATCGGGCAAAAATCTTCGAATATATATCTTGATACCAATACCACACCTCAGTTCTGGTATAGATGTAGGTGCAGGCAATTTCTGTATAGCCCTTACACTTTTTCAACTGGGTCGTACCCCTTAGTCTAACATCATGTGTCAAAAATATTCAACCTGACTTTTCCGGAATTCGCATTTTTTGCGACTGAGTTCAATTCTTGCTTGCCTGATAGTTTTCCAAACTTCCTCCAATACCTCACAATGTTCTGCTGTAGATTAAAGATCAACCAAAATATCATCAATAATGTCTTCTACTCCATCTAAATACTCTAGTATTTCAATCATGCAACGCTGGAATATTTCCAGAACTGATATGATTCCTTAAGGTAATAATCTGAAACAATAACTTTAAAAAGGAGTAACGAAAGTTCTTAGTAAACAACTGTTATTCGTCAACTTGGAGAATTTAATTCAGGAAATGCAGTATCTCCTTGAAATTTTCGTGCTATATCATCCAAGTTGGATAACATGATGTTCCCTTCCAACTTCTTGGTTCAAATCAGAACACATACGTACATCTCCATTTTTCTCCTAGCAATAGGTGCACACCAGTGTTGGTTAGGAGACTTTTTCAACGATCTCACTATGCTCCAGTCATTGTAGTTCAGATTTTACTTAGGGTAAAATACGAGATGGAATCCGTCCAGCTGTATTGGTGCAATGGTTTTGCATTTTCTTTCAAGCAAATTTTCACTTGTTTCCCTTTCATACAACATCCAGTGTCAAATACATTGTTTTTTTTCATTCAATCAATGATGAATATGAGATCCATTCCAAGTGCAGTCTCTCTAAAAAAAATTTCCAGTACCCTGGCTTTCAAACATAAATATATCCAGTGTGAATTTCTCACCTTTATTTTCCATTGAAGTTGTTCATTTCCCTTTGCATATTAGAGTGCCACCTAGGGATCTGAAAGTTTCTTTTACCAGTTTCAGAGGGGAATTATTCTTTTAAAACTTGATATGTCTTACAACTGATTACATTTATGTCTTCCCCGGTATGAATTTTACATGCTACAAGTGTATTACAGATTTGTAACTTTTTTTCCCCATTGATTAGTCTTTCTTTTTGTTTATCCTTGTTTGACTGAATCCCCAAAATATTCACCATTTTCTTGCTGTATTTCACAAACATTTTTATTTTCTCTATCTTGCAACATGCAGAGAAATGACCAATTTTCCTGCATTATTTTTTTGACACATTTTCCATTTTGCTGAACACCGATTTCTATCATGATACCTGATATACTGCCTACACCTCAGAAAACTATTTTCTCAGATGATTGCGGGTGTATTTTTCAGCTCGATTTTATCTCATTGGTAAGCTGTTTTTTGTATTTCTCCCATTTGTGACTTCACTTGTTCATGACCCCTGGCCATTTCAAATCTTAATTCTGAAATAAGCTGAAGTCTCTCAGACATTTCAATGTTCTGCAGTTATATCACCAACCTGTCATGAATTTGGTAATTTTATCGTTGATTTCACAATTTTCTGTAAGTTCATAGACCAATCTGACAAACATTTCAGCAGATTCATCCAAGTGTTGAATTCTCATAAGAAATTTGGCTCTTTCATAGATTATATTTTGGGGGGATTGAGGTAAGTCAAACTATACAAAAATTGTTCCAAAATCTCTTTCATCTGCCTTTTTTTTAAGAGATAGTATTATAAATACTTTCAGAATCATTTCCTGTATAATGCAACTGGGTAATTATCACCATCTTCACATAATTTAGACGCAATTCATAATCCTTTGGTGTCAATTATTCCAATTCACCACTTGAGTCAAATAAAAAGATTCTGGTGGGTTGAATTTTCTCTATATGAAGGATTCTCTGAATGAAGGATTTTTCTTCTTTTTTTTTTTTGAAACTGAAATATTTTCCCTATTTTAGTCACGCACGGATTCAATATCCCACTTCTGACACCATGTTTTATTTCTTGACGATACATCGCAGTAAAACAATGTGAAGAAGAGAAGCACGTCTCAACGATACATATATAAATTTATTCAAAAATTGATAGTTAACGACAATAACTACAACAACAACCAATCAATATTAAGTATTAATGAGCAGGTGTAACTGCCTGATGGAACAGGAACAGTCGCAGAATCGAGAAAGGACTTCGTTTTTATTGACCCACTTTGATTACGGATGCACATTGGTAACGCAGTTGTTTTCATCGAAGTCATATTGACAAAATAATAACAATAGATCTCAAAAATGACCAACTGAATATACATCTAAAAGATCTAATAGGGTTTGGCATTTGATGTATGAGTGTTTTGAAAATTTCCCATACTTGCAAGGGTACTAACTGGGTAAACTAGTTTCTTAATGATAGGTTGTTTTCAAACGCGTTATAAGTGGAGTATACAGTAAAGAGAGTTCCAAGGGATCTTGGGCATTATAAAATTTAGTAAAATAATGAGATGAGGATTTCAAGTGTTTACATATCATTGCAAATACATGTTTGGAGTTTAAAACATAACAATTTTCATAAAATAAGCTGAAACTAAAATTGTCAAAAAGAGACATGTTATTACATTTTGTTATCTCGCAAACTTTGATTTCAAATTCTATTCAAGTCAATTAAATACTGCCTCTTCTGGCAATTGATGAATCGAAGTCACACTTTTACTATTTCTTTCTGGCCATCCATAAAAATAAAACATATCAAATGAAACTTCCTGACGGCCTATAGTAGTAGTAATAGTAGTTTTGAAGTCATTTGAGGGTAAAGCCTTTAAATGACTTGGATACATTCATGAACATTTCACATCTTAATGGATAAAAACAACAATAAATGTGGTTTTTAAAAAAATAAAAAAAGATTAAATCTGCTGTCCATAAATAAAGATTTTACCTTTGCTTGAAACAGGACACAACCTCTATTCTATACAAAAAGTAAAAAATGTTGACGGTAGAGCGAACATCGGGTGTCGCAAAGAGGGACATGAAGTCAGGGTTCAGTTCTAGTTTATATGTACTTTGTAAATCGATCATCCACTTTAGAGCCAGGTCACTAACCTCTTTTATCAAAGTTACTTTTTTCTAAAGAACGAAAAATTCCGGAAAAAACAAATGCCAGATTCAGTCAAAGCAGTTGATACTTCATAGGAAAAATATTTTTTCCAAATTTTTGGTGTATGTAAGTAAAACCGAATCTTGACCTTCTCATTTCATACACGAGTAAATATAGGACTAGTCTCAAGAATCACTGACAACCGTAGAGAGAATTTGATTAATAGTTACAAAAAAAAATGTTGATTAAGAGATAGACAATATAGAATATAGTCATGACCCTTCATAATTAACAAGCAAAAATATAAAGTAATAATACAGATTTTAAAGAAAGTCTCACTATTTCTTCTTTTTCCAACTGAAACAACATCCATGTTTTTGTCAATACAGAAAACGTTTGTCTTTCCTTACCTTAAAACAACTGAATTATTTGTAATAAAAACAGTCCGTGTGGTCGATAGGAAGGATTTAAACAGATTCCTTAACGATTCCTTCGAATGAAGCTCATGTCTGGAAGGAATGGCAACAAATATTTAACCTGAAAATCAGAATAAAACTGATTTAAACAACGAATTTTTTTCTTTTTTTTCCTGGAAAAACGGTGAATGGAGCTTTTTTGACGAACGAACGAGTCACAAAGACGGAGGGGGAGGAGAGAGGAATGGCTAGAGTGAAAGTTGAAGAGAGAGGGGGAAGAGAGCAGTATCGAGAATTTAGATGCTTTCTATCTGAATCTAGATGTTTTTGATTGCGTTTAGATGTCATGGAAATAGTTTAGATGATTTTTTTAATTAAGTAAGTAATATCTTTATTCAAGTAATTGTGATGAAATAAGTGAAATTTTAAAGATTCAACTAATATTTTAATGAAATAAATGTTGATGAATAAAGTCACATTTAATATGTAATATCTCATAGGTTTTATATATATATCTGGAGAATCTAAATGTTTTTAGCTGTTTTTTGACTTCATATTAGATGTAATTGTAAAAATAAATCAGGCAATACTGGATGAGAGTTTGTGAGCGCCCCAAATGCCGAAACAACGACGACAAACGATCACTTCCATTTAATAAAAACAACTTTTATGTACAACGAGGAAGATAATTTGATAAATCGAAAATATATCGACTCAATGTTGTAACTATTGAGGTAGCACGTCATTGTAAAGGATTTTTGCTGGTTGTATTTAAGACGAAAAAGATAGAAGTCGGAAAAATTTGGGATAGGTTTTTCTTCTTTTTTTTGCATACTTCAACTAGACATTTTTTTAGCACAGCAGTTAGTTGTGTCATTAAGCCTTGTTGGAGTATAATAAAGTACAAAATTCCAATCCCAAATCTTCCACCTTATTCGTCTTTGTTTTAATGATGAAAGATCGCATGTTAACTAATATTTATTTAGGGACTTAATGGTAATTCTTAATTTAAAATCTAATTTAAATTTCCATGTGTATTGACTTCGAACTACGATCGAAATAACCAAAATTATTAAATTGCCGTGTTAGTATTAGTTTTTTAACCACTCCATAACTCAGTTTGTTAACTTGAAAACTTAGGGTCACGTTTACTTCTAAATTAAAAACCGGAATGATACTACAGAATGTTATCGACATGAATTATATTGTAAATAGAAAAAACAAATCCTATGTGGTTTTTATCTTCCAAACAAACGTAATTGATTTTTTTCAACAGGACGTTTTCAGTGGTGGTAGCAGCAATGATGGTACCAGTGGGAGGTGTAAATACTACCTTAGAACCATAATAGTTATTACATTTTCCAATGAGAAATAGGTATTAAATGTAACAATCATTATGGGACAGATGTGGAATTGGAGAAAGTGGGAGGAGGAGGCGTCCCATTCGAGGAGAGAGGAATAAGTTGAAACCAGAATTGCCAAGTTAGCCATTATTTGGCTAGATCTGGCAGATTTTGTCTCCTAATTTAGCCGATAAATCCATGATAGCTGGCCATATCGAAAAATGATTTGTAAGTTTAGAAGTAAATATACTGTTTTTTATTGATAATTTGTTCTTCAGTTGTATTGTAGTGATTTTAAACTCTTTTTTCAAACTACTAAAACCATTTTATAATTCTATATTAATAAAACGATGATTTTTCGTCAGTTGATAACAAAATTGTTTTTTATGACATTTTTGTAATGGGAAAAACAAACTCATGCAAATCCATAATTTCAGATTTAATCTTGAAAAAAGAAGCAAATAATGCTAAAAGCTTATCAAATTTATATAAAGTCGTTTAAAATTCTTTTTTAATGAAAATTTCCCCTATTTTTGTATGATTTCAATTTAATTTAACTGGACGTTTTAAACATGATTTATTCACGTATAGTAATTATTCGAGCATTGTTTAGGAAACAAAAGGTCAGTAAAAATTTTATGAAGATGAAGGAAAATCAACGAATTCAATTTGTCAAATGAAATTTTAAATAAAATTAAATTAAAAAGAAAACATGGCGTTCTCTTACAGGAACTATGTTGCTAATTTCTTTTCATTTACATCTAAAATTGAGTCAAAAAAACATCTAGATTCGCCAGATATGCATCTAAAATCTAGAAAACAGAACATATTATAAATATGTTAAATACGATCTTGATCTTCAACCTTTTTTATTAAAATATTACTCATTTTTTAAAAATATTATCAATTTCATAACTATAAATTAACCAAATACATCTAGATTTAGATAGTAAACATCTAAATAGGCAACACTAGACAGGAGGAGACCGGATGATCGGTGATTACCGAACCAAGTTCGTTCTTCAAAAACTTCCATTAGTGAGTTTGTACTTGGTACCACCCCAAGCGCGTGAATGAATTATTTACTTGCAATTTGATTCTGTGTATTTATCTCTGTTCGTACATTGATAACTACTTCTGTTTTTCTTCCATGCATTCTCTTATTTCTTTTAATTCATATGCTATTTTTTAAATCACTATTTCTTTCAATTTATGCGCCATTTCGAAAACCAAATGTGCGCTGATGTGAAATTTCCATACCTACACCTGCTGACAACAAAATTTCAACCCGGGCCCTCTTCTCTAAGTTGTGCCAAAATGTCTGTTACCAACCCAGTTATTTGAACAGTTGTGAATGGAAAGTTTTCTCTCTCAATATAAGAATTCAAGTTGTTTTGTATGCAAGGTTCTTGGAAATTGATAATAGAAACTGCTATGAAGGAAGAAAATGATCTTGAATACAACTATGAAAAAGTAATTGAAAATATTCCGGCCTGTTTGCCTGTTGTGGGTAATATGACCAAAATAACTCAAATTTGAAAGGAGGAACTTTCAATATTGGCTAATAGAATGTTGTGAACTTGTTTTTGTACATATAATCATCATCAAATATTGAAAAAAGTCACTCACATTCCTGGATCTGTGCCTGATATGAATTTTTCTGAATTTATATTTCTTATGCATTCCGAAAGCTTTGAATGACCAGCTCTCCCAAATTCATAACCAAAGATTTGTTATGTGTGATAGCAGGCTGAATGTTGTTCGAAAAATATTCTTGGCTAGGCAATCTCTTCATCCACACTTGACTGCAAAGATGTTGTTGAGGGATAACGGTATCCTTCTGTAAATATTTCCCATTGGAAGGGGCCCCCTAAAATGCTTTATAGGTAGCTGTTCACCTCCTGCATTTCTACTGACATTATACAATAACAAGGATATTTTTGTTCACACATAAATAACATAAATGGTAATTCAACCTTTGGGATTGTTTTTCACCAATCAAGTGATAGTGCATATTCATTTATTATAAACTTTCCCTTTCTAATCAAATCTCACTAAATGTTGAAGGATGCCCCTTAAAGAGCTTAGCCTCAGGGCCACCAAATCTCTATGCCTCTCCTTGTTTGCTGTTCAGAAAATGAGCTTAGCTTAAATGTTAAGTCTCTAGTGGATAACAAAACAGAAATCTTTGCAGATGGAAAATATGCTGATTAACTCTTCAATTCTTGAAGAAGATAGAAAGTCAATTTCAAAAGAAATAACTTCTGATTAAACAATTCACTGAAAGTCCCACTCTTTTATATTATTCATAGGAGTGTTCCACTGTCAATTACAATTGGTTTCAAGTGCTTCATCAAGCCTAGAGTTAAGACTTGTCGCATATCTTATAAAAGGGCCATAAATTAACAAAATATAATGATTAATATAAGATATAGATGTACACAGATATTGAAATCCATCCATTTTTTAACTTGCAAAATAATCACCTTTTTTTCGTTTGCTATACATTTAAGGAATACAACAAATATATCTGACAATTAAGTAATAGATTTTTTAACATGGGCAATGACTTCAGTTTCAAATATCTCTATATTTATGTGTCGTGTATGAATTACATAGATATCATACTTCCATTGATTGCTGGGTTAAAATGATAATTCCAATTAAATGTGATAATTGGAAAAATTTGCTAACCTCAAAAACCCATTCATTTATAAATGTTGATTGCAGTATAGGGCTATAGTAATATAGCAAGTGCAGAATGACTGAATTAGAGCTGATTGTGTTGCAGCTTTCTTATTTTGAGTTGTAGTTGGGGTTACAGAGCAGAGGTACTGAAAGAAGTTTCTCTAAATTTTGGTTGCTTTGTAGACCAGAGTATTTATTGGAAACGGGATATTCAGGGTTATGCCAACAATCAAGATTGTGTGGTGATGTGACACACCTGAATTTATGATTGCAGAAAGTAAAATTTGGGTTTTATTCTTGACGTGAAAAAATGTGTGCTTCCTGAAGTAAGGAGAATTAAGATGTAGAAGGAAAGAGAGATAGGGAAGGAAACTGACTCAAAGTCAGGGCTGAATGAGCAATGGTGAATGTAAGTTTAGGGCTTCTATTGGCACTTGGGGAGAGTGACATATTGCATATGTGGCTAGATTTAGGCTTTCATATCTAAGGCTAATGCTTATTTATCTATTTTCATGTTAATTTTAACTAGAAATATGCTACTTTTGCTATATGGTTAATCCAGTGCTTGAAATATGAATTTTAGTCTTGAATGATACATTTCTTGAAAGGCTTTTTAAAGGACACAAAAAAAAGGTGTTTTAAATCTTAAATGATTTTACTAGTATCATTTTTTGTGTCTTAAACTAAACCAGTTCTTGTGTTCCTGTTATTGGAACTGATATAATAGCTGCTACTTAGAATGATGAAGATGATGCTAAGAGTAACTTTGATGATGATGACAATAATGATGATTGTGATGGTGATAATTTTCATGATGATGATGTGTCAGGCAATTCTAAGAGCAATTCTGACTATGTGATGGCCAGGGCTGTCATATTGCATGGGCGCACTTGTTAGTTGACCGAGACCCTTCAATTTTAGCGGCCCTGATATTCAATTTGATAAATAAAAGTTATTTTTAATGTGTTGAAGTGTACATTGTTTTGCCTGGGGACCCCAAATATTCTTAAGATGGCCCTGATGATGACCCTATAAAGAAATTTTTGTTTTTACTTCTGTCTTTAGATTTGAAAGATCACAAATCTCATTACAACATCTGTTTTGTAAAAAGTAGTAAGTTGCAATGAGATATTAGTTGGACTTCAGGTTGAGTCAGGCTGCAAGCTTCCATTTGAAGCATAAGGGATTTTCAGTCATTTTGGCCACATAACTAAGTCACATGACCACCTACCTTTTGCTTCGGAAATATAGCATGTATGTGTTGTAGACTGGTGAGGTGAGTGATATGAAATTGGTTTTGATCATCAAAAGTAAACTTGTTGAAGATTCGTTCAGATCAGATTTTAGAACTAGTGAATGGTATCAGTCAGACATGCATTATCATGAACAAACCTGTATATCAAAGGTGTTAGTGAGGAATGCTGCTTTTGCTCTATATTGTGACAGTGGTATTTGTCATCTTCCAAAATAGATATATCTATGTTGGGGCAAGTTGGTACCTTTGTCATGTTGCAAGTTGGTCCGTGTTTTGTGTAGTCCAGCAGTGCCAAATACGTACCTATGTCTTACTTCATTTGCAGATAATAAAAAGAGGTGTTCAAACGAATTGCAATAAACTTTCTGTTTCTTTTTTTTGTTATTTTTCTAGTCATAAAATGCCAAGATGATGTCGAAGTGTCATTTTCTTTTATGGTTGTGTTTGTTTGATCACATATCGTGGTCACAAGGAGATGAAGCAGGTCTGTAATTCTAAAGTCATAGTCTAATGGAATGTGATAAAATCTTTTTATATGAAACACTTTTTTTCAAATTTTATCACACCCTATTAACTCTATACAAAATACTCTCCACACTGATTAGAGTGCAAAAGGGGGCTAACTAGCCCCAGTATTCCCTATCAATTATTCTTATTGTAACATAATATTTTTATTAATTTTGAAAAGTTTTTTTTTCATAATGAAGACATAGGAGCCAAGAATACAAATCAATACCTCCTATATATAAAGTTGTATGTCTGGAAAACTGATTTCAAAGTAGTTGCTGTTTGAAGTTCTAATTCTATATCTATGTAAAATTATTCAAAAAAATCAATCACGACATAATCAACATAGATTCATTTTGAAACAAAAAACTTCTGATTTAATTTCCAACTGCACTGCACTCAGCTTATCAAGTACTTTTAGATATTTTTGCACAGTTGTATTTTCGGTTATAGAATAAACAAACAAAATTTTAGAAATTTACTGAAATTCTATTTTTAATGTATCATTTTTTTATTAATTTCATGGGATGGGGAGGGCACTGATGAATTATATACCCTAAAAAGTGGTAGTATTTAGAAAAAGTGTGAGAAACACAGGAGTTTCTATTGACAGGTAAGTTTCATCATCATCATTAGCCTTTAGGCATCCTTCATTGGACAAAGATCTTCCTCAATATTTGCCAGACCCCTCTATCATGGGCGTCATGTAGCCAATACTTTCTGAATTGTCTAGTTCATCACACCATCTTATTTCTTATGATCTCTGGGGAACCATGTTTTGAGTTGTGATGTCTGGCAGTTGTCTGGCATTTCTGCATCATAACCAGCCCATTGCTATTTGAGTTTTCTAATGAATTTTCTATCTCTAACCCCTGGTTTCCGCTAAATTGCTGCGCTGTCTTGTGATCTCTCCATGTGATGATTTTCTCCTGTGAATATTACATGGTTCTTAGTTTGACAGTCAATCTTTTAGTTGAGTTATATGATTTAGCTCTATAGGTGATTATTGAGAGGATGCATTGGTGTATACCCTTCTTTTTTAAGATTAATGGGATTTCCTAGTTCTTGAAGGTTTAATTTGCTCTTCTGGAAGCTTGTCAATCTAGATTGATCTTCATCAGATTCCTTTTTTTTAAGGATTTTATGGAGATTCATTGTCCTAGTTAGATATTGTAGTCTACTTTCTGAAGTTCATGTGAAGACCAACTCTCTTGCTTTCTCCATTCTTTCTTTTTCTCCATAGTTTAGCATTATTTTGAGATCATGAAGGTTTTCAGCAAAAAAGACAATGTTGTCTGCAAATCCTTGGTTACTTAAGTATTCGCGCAGTGTATTCTGATTCCTGTATTTGTCCTAGTTTAAATTTTGGAAGATCATCTTGAGGCATGCTTTTAAGAGTTTAGATGAGTTGCTTTTACCTTTTGTTACCCGTTTTCCAAGTTGAAAGGGCTTATAGTCTTTATGTAATGATAAAGGAACTGCTGTGCCGGTAGATATGTTGCAAGACTGATATATACAGAGTCAACACCTTGACAACATCCATGAACTTGAGAATTTTCACTGACTCAAAGGCCTTCTTGAAGTCAACAAATTCTACTGGTGAAAAAATATAATATCAATATGACATGATATCAAGCAAGAAGTTAACAAATGAAATCGTGAGGAAAAGATAGAATTAATGATATAACTAGAAAGTTTACACCCTTGCTAACACCATGCATTGACTAAAAACTAAATGAAAATCTGTTCATATTTGAGGTGCAACAATTAAGTATTGATGTATCGCAATATTTTTCACTTTGGTGATACACTGATACAAAACATTTCCTTAACGATTCTAATGATATTTTCAGCTTATTTGAAAAATTTCGAATGTTGTTTTGAATTTTTTTTTGTTTCTTTTTGCTAGGAGAAGAACGATTGAATTTTGTTTAAAAAAACAGAACAAATTTCCATATATTACAACGTCTTAGTTACTATCTTACGATGAGTAACGAACATGACTGGTCCACATGTTGACATTTCAAAAGTTCTGTAGTAGTCAGTCGTAATCTTTTATCTGTGCATAAGGGGTGGAGAAGGAAAGGGTGTAATGTGGCCAATTATTTTGTGGACTGTCTTTTGCTTTTGTACAGCCATTCATTTGACTGTTCTTGGAACACTTAATAAAAAATACCGTGGGTTTAAATTTGTATTCTATTAGATAAAAACTGCATTTCACATGAATCATGAAAACTCCAATATTAAAAAAATAATTGTTTGAATCTATTAAATTTGCAAAAAAAGAAATTTTCATAATTTTTTTTTTTACGTTCCAAGTAATTTCTAAACATTTTAAACAAAAAAATAAGGACAATGTAATAATTCAGGATACATTGCAGCTTTTAGTTTTTCCTATCAGTAAATCTATTGACCTTTATCGGCTCAATTTTAACCTCATAAAGGAGGAAAAAAGTCTCCCATCACTTTAGACCCCTCAAAGTATTATATATAAATATTAAAAATAAGAAGGTATATATATATGGACTTAAAATAAGGTTCCACATTAGCATTACAGTTATATTGTGAATAACACCCTTCCTCTAAAAACCTTTGAAAACATTTTTTCTCAAACTGTTTTCTAAAACTTTCCACCATATCCATTGAGTATGCATTCCAAGGAGTCAAAAATGAAAGGAGACTTTCCCCCCTGTAGTGCCTACCTTTCCAGCTAAAGAAAATCATACATATACGGAGTTATCTGCCCTTTGGAAAGGATCTATTTCTAACCCCTATATCTCTGTAGAAATGGTGAATTCCTCGTTCCCCTTTTGATGTCACACAGAACTGCCAATCAGATAGCAGATTGTTATCTTTACGATATTTAAACTGTGACGGTAAATCTCTCTCTTTAGTTAGGATAGTTAGTATAGTTTTTATACACACTTTGTTCTTACACACGCATCATCACATATTCATCTCAAAAACACATCCAATCCAAGTTGAGCACTCTCATCGTAGTTAGGTTGTACTTCCTAAGATAACTTCTTAGTGGTTACAATTAGGATGACCAAACTGACGGACATTCTATAGACTCTATCTCTCATTTACTTAGTGACATTCCTTTCCCTTCACCCTTCCTATTTCTACATCTTCTATCCTGGTAGATCCCTCCACATATCCGTGTCGGCAGAAACTCCAGTCCTTGTTTATTTTAATTCACTCATGAAGTAAACCTGGCACTGTTGTTTACTTCTTTGTTTGTTCTTATTTCTTTGTTTTGTTAACGATTCAACTAACTGTGTACTAACCTTGTTTTTGTGCTTAAGCAACGAACACGCTACTTACCAGGATTTATCTCTTTAGATCAATTCTGGTAATTTATATGTTAGGGGGCTAATATAATTAGCAGCCCTAAATCCGGCCCCTTGACTCTAAACCCCTCTATAGGTTCAAAAGTGGACCAGATGGTTCCCCCATTCTTTTTGGTTTCAAAAGTGAAAGGGGATTTGTTCCAGCTTTAAGGGTTCAAAAGTGTTAGAAAACTTTTACCCTCATCAAGAGGTCAGAAGTGAAGGGAGACTTTTCTTCCCTGTTGAAGATCAAAAGTGAAGGGAAACTTTTTCCCCTTTTGAAGGGTCAAAAGTGAAAAGGAGATTATTTTTCCTCCCATTACAGAACTAAAAGTGATGTGAATATTTTTCAGCTTTATAGGGTCAAAAGTGTAGGGACCCCCACTTACTTTAACTGGGGGATCAAAAGTGAAGGGAGACTTTTTCTTCCTTGCAAATGGTCAAAAGCGATGGGAAACCTTTCTTCCCATTAAGTGTCAAAAGTAAAGTGGGATCTCCCATTTGAGGAGTCAAAAGTGAACAGGAGACTTTTCCTCCTCCTTCAAGGGGTTGAATGTGAAGAGAGAGTTTTCTCACTTTCAAGGAGTGAAAAGTGTCAGGAAACCTTTCCCCCACTTCAAGAAATCAATAGTGGAAGACTATTTCTTCCCTTTAATGGTCAATAGTAATAGGAGAATTCTACCCACCTACAAGTTGGTCAAAGACGGAAGGGCGACTTATTTCTTCTCCTTAAAGAGGATAAAAGTGAAGAAAAACTTTTTTCACCTTTAAGGGGTCTGATGTGAAGGGGAACTTTTTTTACCAATTAAGAGTCAGAAGTAGAGGGAACTTTTTCTACATGTCTGAAAACTTGGGTCCTTTTTCACACTCCTCAAATATTTTTTGGACTCCATCAGGCTATCTTACATAAGACATACCCATGATGAGTGCCAACATGAACCTGGGGATGGAAAATCCTGTTAATCGAAAAAGGACCAAGGTTAAAAGTTGATGAGTGATTATTGTTCAGACTTGTTTAGTAAATTGCTCTGAGTTCAATTCAGTTTTTGGTTGTTTGGTGAATGTTTCTGAATTGATGAATTGTTGAATGGCTACAGGGCACACGGGGCAATTGTCTGGGGCCCTTCAAAAATTCAGAAGCCCTGAAATTCAATTTGAAAAATAAAAATCTGGATATTTATTAAATAGCAGACATAGAGAACATTCTCTAAACTTATGTTTACATTCATGTTTTGGTCAGTTCTTGACTCTTTATTGAATCTATATACAAGATCAGGCTTGGCACTAAGGCCCACATTACAATGTAACAATTTAGAATGAAAATTTGAAGCAGGAAAATATATTTGCAAGTAGCAGAATGAGATACAATCTCTCATAGATGTTTAGATTTACTTGTGATGATCAGGGTGGAGATGGTGGGGATGAGGATTACAGTGTGGTTTAAAATAAAAAATAGTTATGGCAAAATGATTAAAGATGCTGATGATGATGATGATGGGAAGGAGACAGATGTGGTGATGATGATAAAAGCAGCCATAGCAGGCCCAAGGTATGGGGAGCTGTTGCCTGTGGCATCAAGTGCTAGGGGGCCTATCATGTATCTGAGACAGTAGGTCTTTTTGGATTCTACTGGAAAAATGGGAAAATGAAACAAATCAAAAACAATCAAAGTAAGAAAATTCCTTCATGTGAATCAGATTTTCTTGAATATGTGACAATTAAATTTTTTCTGTTGTGGTCGAACTAAGAGAAACAATCGGCAAAGGAAATTCTCATGACCGAAGTTCAGTTTGCTCAAGGCACCAAGAACCTTAAAGCCAGGCCTGAGCACAGCAACATATATACAAAAATAATGATAAAGTTCACAATACTACTAATAATTGGGATGATGATGGCTGCATGTCTATAAAAGCTTACTTATATTTGATAAACATTGGCACTAAAAGAAAAGCTATTTATGAATTGAGAATCAAAGACATCTTTCAGAAATATAATTAACTGTCCAACTTCAACGATTTGCTGAGCTGTATCTGTGCTCTAATCATCACTGAGTTTTCTGAGAGGCCATTGTTCTACACAGAAAACTCTCTTCTTCCCAGAAAGTCTAATTAGCGAATCTTGTTCTGACCTGATTCTTGGGGGCTGAAAATAATCCTCAAGTCTTTACTCTACTCAAAGAATATATGACAACAGGTCAGGTTAGTTACACTAAAGAAACCATCTCATGACCAGCGTATTTTAGCAGTATACCATGTTGGGGATGATCAATTAGAAAACTACATCAATAAATAAGTCACTTCTCTCTTCTTTTGTCAGTGAACACTAAAAATATCTGAATTTAAAAAAAAAAACAAGCATGAATATTGTTTGAGACAAACTTAGGGACTAATTTAGCATAAACCTTTATTGCATATTGGAATCCTTGCTGAGGGAGGAAAAAATCTTCTTTTTTTTCCCAAACATGATAAGGAATAGATTAAATTTTCAACCCTTCAGCTCAATTGATGTAGCCTGTATACATGATACATAGCCAGCCAGCCAGCCAGACCAACTTAAAAACTCAAGAAATCTATGCTGACAGTTTTGATGACAGTTTTAGTTAATGGTTCCTAATAAAAGATCCAGGTGTTGGTTAGATTAAAGTTCATACAGGTTTAAAATCTTCTTGGACAAAAGTTATTTTCTGATTTAAGTCTGTAATTGACTAGCTGGACCCCTTGAAATTCTGTTTGTGTTGACAACTAAGATATCATGATTATTCACATATACTGTGAGCACAAAAAGTATCTGATACATTGAAAAAAGTTCATTGTAACATCCTTTTACAGTTTCAAAATTCGCAGAATTTTGGCCAAAGATTGAAAAATATAACTACATTAAAGCAAGATAGAATAGTTATGTAGAAAAATCCGAAGTCTGTGATCCAAGTTTTGACAATTTTGAAGGTGTACGAGTATGTTGAAATAAACTTTTTGAAATGTATCTAAAACTTTTTGCACTCACTGTATATTTTTATGCGATTAAAGTATATACTTTTGTTAAAGCAATTTATCATGTAAGGGATGTATGAGGTCTGTCTGGGAAATATGAAAACTGGTAACGCCGCCTTGATGTAACTTGGCAACAATCAAAGGGCATCTGACTGGGCATGCATGAACAGACACTCTTTTGTAGGGTTACTTAGTCAGTAGTGAGACACCATTGAGTGAACTTGTGCTCTGTGTGACCGTCACATTCATAATGACTGAGCAAGTAGATTAGCCCATTCTTCATGTCTTGGCAAAATGTCACATCACCTAGGTCTATCAGACCACTCTCCCTAGAGCCCAGATTTTACTCCCTAATTTTTCTCAAAAATGAAGAAGAGAGAAGATTACAGATTGTGGTTGCAATTAAGAAAAATGTGATGGGGCAGCTGATGGCAATCCTTAAAAAGGACTAAGCAAACTGTTTTGAAAAGTTGAAAGGATGCTAGGGTAAGTTTGTAAGGTCCTAAGTTGAGTACTTTGAAGGGAAATAAGGTGCCATTTCCCTCAGGAGGCTATTTCAGGCTAGTAAATGGCTCAATACTTTCCAGATAGATCTCGTATTTTGAGGAAGGACAATCTGATATGGCTGACTCAATGTGACCCGAATCAATGTGGACAACTTGATCCAACATTCATTACTCATTTGATAAATGATAATAAAAGAAGGATATTCAATAAAAGAACAATGAGTAGCATTGTTTGACAGTAAAATTTATTTACCATTGAGCTGTTCATTCTCTCCCTGTAGATATTCCAGAGGAGTTCTTCCTTAAACCCTTAGCCTGCTGCCATATACTGGGAGGCAGACTGACATGTTTGTAAATCAGTAAGTAAAATGTTTTTTGCGTCATTGAAGATGGGAAGTATGGGTGAAAGATATATGATAAACTTTTTGTGATTTAACTGAATAGAATTGAAGATATAACCATTTGAAAATTTTGCTTCCACTCCAAAACAGCATTTGAGCATAAATCAGTTGTACAATGGCTCAAAGTTTTGACCTCCAAGAGTGGAAAAATCTTTGTCACCCTCGATTTTGACTTCTATAAGTGGGAAAGAAACCTCCCATCGATTTTGACCTCAAAGGTCAACTTGGAAAGTGAAAAAAGAAAAATCTTTCCCATCCCCGAATTTGACCCCTTAAAGTAAGCAGAAAGGAAATTCCCTAGGATTTTGACCCCAAAAACTAAAAAAAATTACCCCTCGATTTGGGCCCTTTGAAATAAAAAAGATAATCTTACCCTTCATAATGACCCCTGAAAGTATAAAGAAAAATTCCTTTGGATTTCATCTTCTAAAAGTAAAAAAAAATGATCTCTTCCTTTTGACCCCCTCGAAAAAAAGAAAAAGAAAAAAGAGAGAAAGAAAAGATCTCTATCTCCGGTTTCAAACCCTAAAAAAAAAGATTTAAAAAAATTTTCCCGAGATTTTGACCCCTAAAAGTGAAAAAGATAAGTTCCTTCCATGTGATCAACATATCGTCTGATCCTCGGACCCGTACCAACAGAAATTTCATGGATTTATATCAAGTAGTTTTTGTGGTAGGTAAATACAGACAGACAGACAGACAGACAGATTTTTGGCAAATTATAATTGGATGGTTACAAAACTTCATCTAATGAAGATCCAACTTACATAATACTCAATATGTGTTGGTTGGTCCGTTCGTGAAGCAAGAGAAATAACTTCCATATTTTCAAGCAAGAGTTATTTCCCTTCCTTTTTCAGAAATCCCAATCTTAGAGAATATGTAATTAAATTTTAGTTTAATGCCATTTTTCAATATTAATACAAAAATGGCGTTGATCGGCAATTCGCCCATCTCTATGTAATTAACTTTTTCAACGTTTTGAGGATATTTTAACCTAATTTTATCTCAAGTTTACTTTTAATATCTGGGAAATATTGAAATAAGAGAATGCTGAGCAAAATAATGTTTTTATCGGACAAAAGCAGCTGTCGTCGTAAAAGAAGCCAAACATCAAAGCAAACAACGCTGGCTCAACTAACGAGACCAGACCAACTCAACAGAGCAAACCTATCAACTAGACCATCTTGATTGTGTTACAACTGACCTGAGTGACCCTAATGTTTTTCTATCGTTAAGTATAACCAGTCCATCCAAAATAGAAATTAATACAATTCTGAATAGTTGTACATCGTTGACAATTATATTCAAACACATTTCGAACAGAAACAGGTAGAATATGTCAGCATCACCCATAGACGACAAAACATGAAACCTAGATGGAAAATTTACAAAGGTATGTAGTGATTATTCAATAAATGGATCACTAGTTATTTACATTAAATAACGTTTGTCAATGAATAACACAGACAGAGGAGAAATAAAAAAATGAGTTATATCAAAAAGAATAAATGAAGTAATTCCCCCAAATAATGCAGAAAAAGAAAAACTGCGTTCGAGACAGAAAACGGCAAGTCTCCGTTATTAGAAACTATAGATATGTGTTTCATTTTTGTGTGCACCATTTCCTTGAATATTTCTGAAAACACAAGGATGAAAACAACAACGCTATTTAGAAAGCAGACGAGAGGCGATAGCAATAGCTCTTCATGACTTAGTGCTTGTTCTTTCTTGTTTACTTCATATTATTTGCATTTGCATAATGACCCCCACTTTATCTTTCGTATGAAACTCAATGAGTAAGAATCCAAGAAACACCAAAAATGACTCTTATTTTTAATCTAATCCGACCGTCATAATTAATTGTCGAAACATGCCCTCGGTGGGCTACAATAAGAAAATAACAATCTCGCCAACAGAAGGTTTGTGTAAGAAAAAAAAACGATATCGGTAGACATCATCAGGGGGTCGACTTGAGAAGATAATACTCTTTAATGGCAGCATCAGGGATTAATGCATAAGCAATGAGCTCAATAGACACTATAAGAAATAGCAATCTAAATAGGCGCCATCAGAGGGTTGCTGTAACAACGTAACAGTCTCAATAGACACCATCGAAGAAAGGGGTAGTGTGAGAAAATAACAATTTCGCAAAACACCATTGGAGGGTTGGCGTAAAAATGAACAATAAATAGTATCCGGCCTGTTCAACAAAAAGCTCAAGAAAGCTTCCTTTATCGACCTTTTCCTGATGATATCCATCATGGATTTAGAATACAAAATACACCCTATCTGTATTTTGTCCTGAAACATAATGCTTCTAAAGAGTGCCAAAAAATGCTAATGTCCTAGAAGTGAGCTGAAAATCAATGTAAATCCATATTTCTCCCAATTTCTGAAAGGCTCGAGAAAGCTTCGCTTTTGTCTTTTTCTTTCGATAATGACTAATTCAATGATGATAAGACTTGGTAATTAGTGACTACTCATAGTGCTCTCCGACAGAAAAATGATAGACGCTATCAGGTGGTTGGCGAGAGAAAAGAACGATCTATAGACCCCATGTTTGGTATAAAAAAAACGATCTGGATAAAATAGTATCTGGATATTTTTCTAGAATAATTACATGAAAATATAGATAATTCTGGGTATAACTGCATTTGCAAAATATACTTATCTATTATTTAGCCTAAAAATTATGTAAATCTTAGAGACACCAAAATGCAAAGAAAATTAGCTGTAAGATCAATCTTTTTTATTCAAATACATTCTTCTGTCTGGTTTGAGAATTGTATATTTCTTAGTTATAACGATATACAAATCACATTTGTACCTACTAAAAGATAATTGACTTGCCTTATCAGATTGTACCAACTATGCACACTGTTAGGGTAGATCTGTACACTTTTTCCGAATGCTGTTGATGATCTTCTAATGATAATTCACGAAATGTTTGTCCCTCTGTCCGTCCGCCCGTCTTGTGACAACTTACTGTAAAAACTACTCAACATAACCCATGAAATTTTCTGTGTGCCCTACGCAGAATTTGAGAAAGTTAGATTTTGAAAATCCCATCAAATGTTTTCAGTTTAGTTCCAATAAAAAGCAACAATTAAGATGAAAGTAAGCTGTAGAAAAATATAACTACCAATAATAAAATGATTTAAATTGATCTATTTACTTCCATTTTTCTTTCAGTAATTATCTTTTCAAAAATATTATCTGATTTCCATCAATCTATCCATCTATTCTGTGAATTCTCTCTTGGGTGTACATCAACTTACTCCACCCCTTAGGGCTGGTATCAAGTTTAGTAAAGTAAACTTGCAAAAGGAAGTTGTTTTTCCGTAGTAACTTTTGGTTAAATTTGCGTTTTAATCAAATAATTTCACGGGAAGTTAAAGCCATCTAAGTGGGAATGTATCAGCTAAGCCCAGGTCCCCTATAAGAATATTATCTGTCATATGACAGTATTTCAGTATTAGGAATATACTTATATAATTCAGTTTTCTCTCTTTTGGTAATCAATATTTAGCTATCATATCAAAGCTCTTAAAATGGGCTTTCATTACTTACGGGTGAGGAAAATATACTCCACGGTGACTATTTTACTAATAATAGACATTCATCACTATCATCTTATCAGTCTTTTATAGTCCGTTGTTAGACATTGACCTCCCAAAGATTCGCAAAATCTCTCTATCGTGGGTGTCGTGGAGCAAATATTTTCTGAACCTGTCTACTTCGTCTCGCCATCTCATATTCTGCTGGAGGCTTGCCACCCTAGAGAGATTCTTCGCTTAATTCCTTCTTCTTTTGAGGATGTCATGGAGACTTGTGGTCCTTGGTAGATGTAGTAGTCTACTTAGTGGTAACGGGGATTTACTGCGAGTAAATATATTTTCAATTATATTTCTAGTAAAAAAAATCTCTCGAGGGGAGATTATTTAAAGGTAAATTGATATTCATCAACATGAATGCCACATTATATTTGGAAGACTTTTGATTACGGAGTTTTATATTTTCACTTGACAAACAATCAAAAACAGGATGATTTTTCTTTTCATACTTTTTTTATTCAGACCGAATTCAGGGTTTTGTATACAGAATATGAAATGTGTATTTTGTCAACACACTTGTTACTTAAAGCAATAGTTATGGATATTTGTCACTACATACCTCAAGAAATACAACCCCCTTATTTATGCTCTGGGATATATTAACCATGGCAGACACTTTATTATTTCATAACGATAGAAAACCAATCCCCACTTTACGGATCCGACATCTTATGTTCAGAGATTTTAAAAAGAGTCCAAAATACGCAACTTCTTTTCTTAATATATGTTGGGGATATGTATGCAAACATTTGATATCTAGATATCATAGAATTTCAGCTTACGTTTCACACATTGATCTTTTTGGATTCCCTTTGGACGTATAATGGATACGTCAATTGGACCTTGACCAATCTCAAGATTGACCTCAGAGCTATCTTTCAGCGTATTTTGGAGTCCCCCAGACACTTGGTCATTGAGGTTTAGGCCAAGGAACATGCAGGAAGGTGTTTTACAACTGCAATTTTCTCTGAAATTATCTAGATTTTCCTGCTATTTATCCACAAATATATCTAGAAGATAAGGAAATCCATTTTTCTCTTAGCTACAAAAACAGTATTGGATGGTTAGGAATATCAACAACTGAAAGTTTGATTGTTAACAGACGTGGAAAAAAAGGACAAAGAAAAGGGTTAACAATGTTAATTATAAGGTTTAATTCTTGTAAGAATTGAAAACGAAAAGCAGGGATAATCCTGTAGACTCAAAGTTGTTTATGGAGATCTACCACGGTAATGATGAAGTGAAAGGAAGAACGTAGGAAAAGGAATGTCACATATAAAATGTAAGATAGAGTCTCGGAATGTCTGTGGCTATGGCTTGTGCATTGATTGCAGGGTCCAACACAAAGGCGTTGGTGCTAAGAGAGAGAGAGAGAGAGAGAGAGAGAGAGAGAGAGAGAGAGAGAGAGAGAGTGTGTGTGTGCGTGTGAGAGAGAGCGCGTGTGTGTGTATGTGTGTAGACTGTAATGTTTGATTCGCCTTATATTTGGTCAATATCGACAGTGTCATCATCATCAGTCTTTTAACATCCGTCGTTGGACATAGACCTTACCCTGGATTCGCCAAATTTCTCTATCATGGACGTCGCGGAGCCAGTATTTCCTAAATCTGTCCAGTTCAACTCTCCATCTCGTGTTCTATCGGCTTTGGTTTCTTATGTGATCTCTGGGGATCCATGTTGTGAGACGTGATGTCCATCAGTTGTCTTTCGTTCTTGCAACATGACCTGCCCAATGCCACTTGAGTTTTTTTCAAATAGTTTCTATGATGTCACGGACACCCGTTTTCTATCTTATATACTGTACTGTCTTGTGATCTCTCCATGTAAGGTTGAGCATGATTCTCCCATGCGCACGTTGCATACTTCTCAGTTTGCAGGTCTGTCTCTTGGTTACGTTCCATGTTTCAGCTCCATAAGTGACTATCGGGAGGATGCATTGGTTGTATACTCTTCTTTTTAGGATTATTGCGAACATCTGGTTCTTGAAAGTAGAATTTGCTCTGCCGAAGGCTTGCCATCCCAAAATGATTCTTCGCTTGATTTCTTCCTCTTTCGAGGGTCTCATGGAGATTCGTTGTCTTTGGTAGATGTAGTGGTCTACCTTGCCAAGTTTTACATTTTCTATCTTTTGACAGTTATGTTCTTATTCTCAACATGATTATTGCACATGATTTTCGTTTTATTGAAGTTCATGTGTAGGCCGACATTTTTGTTTTCTTTGTTTTGATCATTTAGCATTAGTTGGAGGTCGTGTTGGTTCTCTGCGAAAAGGACGATGCCGTCTGCAAATCTAAGGTTGCTCAAGTATTCGCCGTCTATTTTGATTCCTCTATTTTCCCAGTTCATGTTCCGGAAGATCATCTCAAGGCAGGCTGTAAAGAGTTTGAGTGAGCTGGTATCACCTTGTCTTACTCCTTTTTGGAGCTGAAACGGTTCAGAGTCCTTATGTAGCCCAATGAATGAGTTGCCGTGGTCGTATATGTGTTGCAGTACTTTAAAGTATACAGGGTCTAGACTTTGTAGGGTGATGACCTTCATGACCATGGGAATTTCTACAGAGTCGAATGCCTTCTTGAAGTCTATAAATGCTACAGCGAGTGGCATTTTGTATTCTGCTGCCTTCTCTTTCAGCTGATTTATTGAATGAAGATGGTCCATGGTCGAGTAACTTCTAAATCCAGCCTGTTCTCGTGGTTGATTCTCGTCTAATGTTCTAGTTATCCGGTTGGTGATGATTTTTGTGAAAAGTTTGTATATGCAGTTGAGCAGGCTTATAGGTCTGTTGTTGTTGATGTCTTTTGGGTTACCTTTTTTTATGTAGAAGCATTATAATAGCTGTGTTCCAGTCTTTCGGGACTTTACTCTGTTTCAGACGCAAATTGAATAGAATAGCTAGCTTTCTGTTGACTCTCTTACCAGTTTTTTGAGTTGATCGATGGTGATGTTATCTGGTCCAGGGGCTTTTCCTTTTTTTGTTTGTTTGATGGCTTACTTTACGTCATACGGTGTAACTTCGGGAAAGTCTTCGAACTGATTATTGGTATCTTGTGCATTCTGGTCGTTGTTGTGTTGTCTGTGTCTTGAAGAGTAGAGTTCCTGGTAGAATTCTTGGGTGCGTTCAACTATTCTGTCTCTATCTGTTATGATTCCGTTTGCTTCGAGAATGTTAGTCATCTGTTTCTTTCCTGTACTGATATCTTTGTTTATTGCTTTAAATTCACGACGTTTTTCGAGGTTGGTCTCGATGATGGCTGCCGTATACCTTCTTTTGTCCTCTCTTATTTTCTTCTTTATTGTTTTATTCAGTTAGATTTCTTCTATTTCATCCCCTGTGGTCGCTGGTGGTTTGAGGTTTCTGCACTTTTCAATCATTTTCCTGGTTTCATCTGAGATTTTACTAATGGTCGCTGTGTTTCTTGGTTTGAACATATTGGCTGCTTCTAATAGAGAAGTTGTTATTTTGTTGTGGAGTTCGTTGACATTGGTGTCGTTTTCGTCGGTAAGGATATCAAATCTGTTTTCCAATTCTAGCTTGAAGGCTGGGGTGAGTTCATTTGGTATGTTTAGTGGCTGCAGTCGAGTGTGGAACATTTTCCTGCGTTCTTTGTTTGTGCTTATTTACATCTTACATCTTACCATCCTATGGTCGCTCCCTACATTCACTTGGTTTAGGATTTGGATGTCTTTGATGGTGTGGCTTTTGTCCGTTAAAATGTAGTCTGTTTCGTTTTTGGTTTCATAGTTGGGGCTCTTCCAAGTCCATTTTCTTTTGGATTTCTTTTTGAGGAATGTATTCATAATTTTGAAGTTGTTT
Organism: Thysanoteuthis rhombus; assembly: GCA_963457665.1. Classification (NCBI taxonomy): domain Eukaryota; kingdom Metazoa; phylum Mollusca; class Cephalopoda; order Oegopsida; family Thysanoteuthidae; genus Thysanoteuthis; species Thysanoteuthis major. The sequence goes on along the minus strand of OY735211.1, from coordinate 65,196,618 downwards.
GCCGTTGCAAAATTTACCAGATCTTCACCTCTCTCGTTTCATCTTTTGTATCTGAATTTTCCGACGCAGCTTTCATTTCCTTATCCTACTTGTGCGTTGAAATCTCCCATGATGTTATTGAAGTATCTTTTGGTATCTTGTAGTCGGGAGTTCAAGTCATCATAGAAGTTGTTTATTTCTTCTTCGGTTGATCGCAAAGTGGGAGCATAGACTTGGATGACATTAAGCCTGTACGTCCTCGAGATTGGAGGAGTAAAACTAGATGTCTCATCTCTCGTGGTCACCGTCTATCTGTTTTAGCCAGAAACGCAACAAGGAGTGGTTTGTGGTCGGTGAGAATAAATCTCGACCTACCAGCAATTGGTGAAAGCGACGGGTAGCGGAATATGCTGCATACAGCTCTCTTCTGAAAGTACTAGAGGCCGATTCTGTGGCAGTAAACTTTTTGCATAAAAAAAGCCATAAACCTTCAACCTTCTGCAGTAACACACCACCTACGCCACGATTCGAGGCGCCACAGCCTAGAAACAAAATAAAGATTCGTGGTATTGGGTAAGTCGTTTTTCATTTTGTTGAAGGCTGTCAATGTCTCATCAGACAGCGTAATGTCACAGTTCTTAATGTCAGCCAGGATATCTTTCAACAGTCTAGGGATGTTCTCGCAATTTGGGATGAATCTCCAATAGAAGTTGGCCATTCCCCTGAAATGGCGTATTTTCTTCATTGTATCAGGAGCAGAGAAATTGCCTATGGCTCCAGTCTTCTCAGGGAGAGAAGAAACACCCGTGGCATTAATCCTGTGTCCTTATAAATTTAATTCAGATTTTCCGAACTGACACTTTATCGGATCAATGACGATGCCGTATTCCTTGAAACGCCGAAAAACTTGTAACAAATATAGTAAATGCTCCACACTGGATGAACTGGCTATCATGACTTCATCGATGTATGGAAAACTGCTGTCCAACCCATGTAGAACACGGTTCATGAAACGCTGGAAGAACTGAGCTGCGTTTCTGTGTCCGAAAGGGACGCAGAAACACTCAAATAGACCGCACGGTGTCGTTGTTGCCGTCTTTGGTACGTCAGCGGGTTTTACCGGAATCTGGTGATATGCCCGGATTAAATCTATTTTAGGAAAAAATGTCTTTCCTTGAATCAGTGACATGATGTTACGTAAATGTGGAAGGAGTGAGTTACAAAATTCAAGGTACGACAATCATTGCATGCGTGCCTGGTGCCACCCTTTTCCGGCACCACGTGGAATGGAGAAGCCCAACTGCTTTGAGATGGCCGAATAATGCCAAGCTCAAGGTTAGGTTAACCCTAATCCCCTACCGTCTGGGACGTGCATGGATAGGAGGATCGACCGCTAAGATGTGGTGAGTAATTTTGTGAGACATGAATGGAGGCTTGTTAATTTCCGGGTAAATCTAAGAATTTTGGACTAACCCTAGAGTTAGCTATGGAGGGACAATTTTTCGGTGGCCTGGGGGAAGCCTTAGGTTTCAAGACCACTTACATGATCTATCAGCCGTCTGTTGGTTAGGTCTATTAAGTGTCTAAAAAATCTACTCCAAGTATAAGTGTAGAAATCTTGGCGATGGTAAAAATCCAATTAAAATTTCCCCTAAGACCAATATTAACGTTTAAACATCTTCGACCGAATGTACGAATCAGAAAGCCATTGACGGCTTCGAGGGTTAATTTTTCCGGGCCCCTGTGTCTATCTCCAAGGGTGGCGGGTCCTAACGAAATTTGTGCACCACTCTACACTGAGAAATTTAGGCCCGTGGTCATGTCGAATAAATGGAGTAGATGACCTTTCTTCGTAGTAGAAGTAGGGCCAACAGAACTAGTCGTCGGATTCTGCCGGCGTTATACTTCCCCGGGACAGAACGAAATGTACAGGGAGGAGTACACTTTTTGGCTAGCTTCCCATGCCTTCTGTGATATCAACAAAGAGAGTAGGGGCTGACTTTGACCTCTATCTCAACCTATTCTGTTCTTTCCAGCGACTGCGTGCTGGTTCAACAGCAAAGTTGTCTTCTCTGTTAGTAAGGGATTCTTAAATAGGCGATTGATAACGTCAATCACCCCAAGGCTACCGAGCACGTTGGCACTAGTGACAGTTAGAAGCACCGAGAGGGTCTTGTCCACAATTTGGACTATTATGTCGGCCACTCCATCTAGGAGTAAGTTGGGGTCTATAGGAGCTAAAATGGGCTAATTCTCTGTAAAAAAAAAAAGAAAAAAAAAGAAAGAAAAAATGTGTTCCTGAATATAATCATTCTGGTTACCCCGTAAGAGCTGCGAAGGTTTGCGATCACCTGGCGTCTCTGTAGTTAGAAGCAGTTTCAATTTTTCTGCTCGTACATGGAAGTCCTCGAGATCACAACATTTCATAGGCGTTCGTCTGACTGGTGATTCCTTTCATCGCCATGTTCACTCCGGACTGGGGATCGTTATGAACATAAGGTACCATAGTATCAAACGTCGCAAGCATATTCTGTGGGCCTTGCGAACTCATCAATAATGTTGACGGAATACACATAAATAGACAAAACTGCGTAGAGAGCAGAAACTAACCCCTCGTATTTCACCTTACGAAAAAAGTACGAATTTGCGCTTAATCCACATGCGGGTCACCAATTATTGTATGGCTAAGGATATTGTTTTCCAGATAAATTACCAGAATATATCTATGAAGATACATTCTAAAAAATGAAGTGTTCTCAGTTAAAACGCAAAAACAAGATTAGTACACAGTTTGATTGTTAACAAACGCAGAAAAAGCTTTGTTTCGATGTGTTTTTTGAGATGAAGGTGGGGAGTCATATGGAGAAAAGAAAGGATTATTTTGTAAGTGTTTTTATAGAAACTTTGTGTGTTAAAAAACTACCATGATTAAAAGAGAGCGAAAATGCGATGTATTATTTGGTGCTAGAAGGTGGACACTACAATCTTACTGGTAGTTCCGTTTGACGTCAAGGAGGAAGAGACAATTGATATCCCATTCCTTTAGGGTTCTTCACTGTATGTTAGGGATCACACGTAGATCTCTGACAAGGCAGACAACCCAATTATGTCTAATTTTCATATGAATTATTTAGTGCTAAAAGATGAGGATTACAACAGCTTAAAAAGTCCCGTCTTTTGGCCTTTTCCCATTATATGAGTACAGGGCAATCGCAAAATTACTTGAATATCACCGTCATTTATTGAGAGCAAAGGTCGATTAATACATTTAAATGAACTTAAATTGAGTTATTGTTGTTGTTGTTGTTGTTATAATTATTATTATTTTTATTATTATTATTATTATTATTATTATTATTATTATTATTATTATTATTATTATTATTATTATTATTATTATTCACAGCCTGCTTCGAGATGATCTTCAGAAGACTAGACTGGAAGAGTGAAGGAATCAAAAAAGACGGCGAGTATCTGAGCAACCTCAGATTTGCAGACGACATTGCCCTTTTTGCAGAGAACCTACACGACCTCCAGCAAATGATGAACTAAATGAAGAGAGCAGGAAAGTCGGCCTACACATGAAATTCAGCAAGACGAAGATCATGTGCAACAACCACATCGGAGATAAAATCACTAAGATCAAAATCAAGGACACAGTACTGGAGGAAGTAGACCACTACATCCACCTAGGACAACGAATCTCCATGAGACCCTCCAAAGAAGAAGAAATCAAGCGAAGAATCACACTAGGATGGCAAGCCTTTGGCAGAGCTTGTTCAACATTCAAAAATAAGAAGATCCCATTAATCTTAACGAGAAAGGTGTAAAACCAATGCATCATCCCAATAATCACTTATGGAGCTGAAACATGGATCCTAACCAAGAGACAGACCCGTAAATTGAGAACCATGCAACGTGCACATGAAAGAATAATGCTGGGCCTCAAGTGGAGAGACCACAAGACAACACAGTACATCTGAGAAAAGACAAGAGTCAGGGACATCATAGAATCCATTAAAAATCTCAAATGGCGGTGGACTGGCCATGTTGCAAGAATGGCAGACAATCGATGGACATCACTTCACGAAATGGATCCCCTGAGATCATATGTGCAACCGAGGCTGGCAGAATATCAGATGGAGAGACGAGCTAGACAAGTTCAGGAAGTACTGGCCCTACAACGTCCATGATAGTGAAGTGTGTGGCAAATCCTGGGGAAGGTCTATGTCCAACGACGGACGTTAAAAGACTGATGATGAATGATTATTATTATTATTATTATTATTATTGATAAAAAAGCAAATGATGTGGAACTTATTTTTCACTCAACACAAATCAAATTCGAGGCCATTTCAAGTAAATAAATAACTCTGTTTTCATAACCTCGAAAAATATAGGATAATATATACTGTTTTCCAGTTCATTAAATCACTGTGTGTTGTCATGTTTTTATAGCTATTTGTGACAAGAGTGATGTGAATGAACTAACCAATCAAATTTTATTCCAAACTTACATGATAAATAGATTTTTTAAATATCTCTCCACGAGGGCAGAGTGTGACTGAATGTCGTTTTCACTTGGGGCCCATATGCGTATGTGTGGGTATGGACAAAAATTGTTCAATAGTCAGTCCTTGCAACCAGTGTCACGAAGACGTCAGTTCTGTCCTTTCATCCCCCTTTCAGTGCAACGTGGAAATGCTGACCCTAGGGAATAGATTGCCCGGGTCTTTAATGTTTGTTTTTCGTGACATGAAATAATTTTTTCGTGGGTGAAACAATTTATGCAATGTCGAAAAAAAAAGCGAGGCATACATTCTTACCCCTTAGAACAGACATGATCTAAACATTTTGTCAGCTTTTGCGTTTTGGATTTGAATGAATAGATATTTTGTGATACATATTTTCTGTAAACAGATCGAGCCACGGACGTTGATTGACTATATCGGTAGACGATTCAAGCTTTCAGGTGGGTGGTAGAATTTCTCCAATTAAAAACCAGGTCAATTGCGGGAACATGTTGCTACACAGCATCCAATAGATGGTAAGAACCAGAACTTTGATGATGCTTTCGTCAAATGATATATTTGAACTTGTAGAGAAATGATCTTCAATCTAGGTAGGAATACCCATTAGTGGTTGGTTTGAGCTTCCGGTGGGCAGTACAGACTCTTTACTTCCCCCCCGCCAATTACTTAAGTGGATGCTAAACATAAATAGTCTGAAGAGCATTGGACTAAAAGATCAAAAGAAATGTTTCTGTTTTCAAATATCTATCTAATTAGCACTGTGTTTTTTACTATTCGTATACTAATATCAACTACCCACTACGTGAAACAATGGACTTTTCCACTTAATCCAGTTTAGTATTTTCTTTGGTAAAAAAATCATCTCACAGAATAAGGGTGGCCAAACTTGCTCAATTTAAGAGCCACATATGTTGAATTCCAGGTGTTTTTAAGGAGCACGACGAAAATTTACATGCGTTTTCAATGTTACATACGTATTTTGTTACAAAAAATTTCTGAATTGTCCAAAGTAAATATATTCATTATTTTTGACGGCAACTATGCCAGTCCAATGCGTTAACTCGAGTTATTTTCGATGCAATGTAAGTATTTTTAGTCCTTTTGAAGTGATTATTGTAGATAGAAAAAAAGTCGTATAATATCACGATATCAACTTTCAAAACAAAATTAAGACTCCGATCATAACGTCATACAAAAATTAATCAATTATTACTAGAAACCAGTATCAATCAAAACTGACAACAAAACTGTAAACAAAGGTTTCTCAAGTTTTCAAGTTGGTCCATGTGGTTGGCTATGTATGTTTTAGGCTGCTTATTATATTATCCCCCAAAATGATGAATTACCAGAATTGATCCAAGAAGATAAATTCAGGTAAGTAGCGTGTTCACTGCTTAAGCACAAAAACAAGGTCAGTACACAGTTCGATTGTTAACCAACACGGAAATACAAACAAACGAATAGATTAACAACAATGATAAGTTTTAATTCAGGAGTGAATTAAAATAAAGGAGGATAGGAGTTTCTACCGACACGGATCTGTTTGGAGGGATCTACCGGGATAATGATGGGAGATAGGAAGAATGAAGGATAAGAAATGGCACTAACCAGAAGCGAGATAGAGTCTATAGAATGTCCGTACTTTTGGTCATTTAAGTTGTAGCCACTATAAAGTTACCTTTGGAAATCCAACCTAACTACGGTGAGAGTGCTCAACTAAAATAGGACTGTGTTCTTTGAAATGAAAGAAGAATGGATTACTTTTTATATGTGATGATGTGTGTGAAAAGAAAGTGTGTTCTATTTATCTACTGTCCCACTAGGGCGGAATTAGGCACAAGGTCGGGCTTAACGTGGGGAAAATAGGAGACACCCTTCCAAAAATGGCTCCAGCCGATGCGGCTTCGATTTGCAATGCAACCAAAGTAACCTGCGCCACGAAAGCGTCCCCCAGGGGACCTGCTCCTTTAAGTGCAATGGAGCAGTGCTGTCCCGGGGAATCTATTTATCTACTATCCCACCACAGCGGAATTTGACACAAGGTTGGGCTTAACGTGGGAAGAATAGGTAACCCCTTCCAAAAATGGCTCCAGCCGACGCGGCTACGGTTTGCTTTGCAACCAAAGCAACCTCCGCCACGAAAGCGTCCACCGGGGGACCTGCTCCTTTAAGTGCAATGAAGCAGTGCTGCTCCAGGGAAACTGACCCCCCCCCCGCAGCTGGGCTGAGTAATAATAGGAGAGCCGAAGGACGAGTCCAAAGGCTCCCCGATGCGCTTAGCAGTGCGTAGCCTCAGAAAAGCTTCATTGGCTTACGCATTATGCAGGTGTATCAGTTTGAGTGAGCAAAACTGTATCAAGTTATTACAAAAAAGATGATTGTGTAAATATTACAGTGCAGATGTAGACAGCCAATGGAGCAGTTTTGTAAATATGGTCAAGCAAACGTTTGTTGGTGCTTGGCAAAGTGTGTGCTAAATGGTAGCAGTGTTCATTCAAGCGTGTTCGCGTGAATGAGCGCGTAGAAGACGTCTACCATGGCCGTACTAGTAGAAGTAGTAGTCGGTGTCTTTTTTTGGTATTTACTGAGATTATTGCAATTCTTTTGGCAGTTTTAGCCATATATATGGGGTTTTAACCAGTATAGTATCCATACATCTAGCAACTTCCTAGTTTTCTGCAACATGATCTCAAAGTACATTCACTTCCTTTAAAACCCAGTGGTTCAATGACCTTGTCTCTTGTCATGGCAACTGATGATCACATTTTAAAACGCTTTAAGCGTTTTTTTTTTTTTTAGCTCTGTTAATCTATTTCTCATGGAACAATCCATAATAACTTTTATCTTATAACAGGACTCTGTTACTGCATGAATAAATAAACATACTTTTTTGCATATATGGTCTTTATATGGATAGAGTTTCGTCAATCAACGTAAAGGTTCTTCTTTATTCCGATTTTGAACTGTTTAGATCAACGGTCAAATAGCTGATTGGCTAAAACAATACGATGAAAACAGCAAGAATGAATGACTAGTAAAAAATTGTAATTAGAATGAAGATTATAGAAAAAAAAAATGTTGATACGAGAACGACAGAAATATTTTGTGTAAGTCAGTATTGGTTAGGGTTTAATTGAACAATCGTAGCCATCAAAGATGCCAAAGGTTTCTCTTTTTTTCTATGTGCGTATGTAAATATGTTTATCTGTTGATACGTTTGTTTATGAGTTTCTATATTGCTGCGCTCTTAGCTGTACAGTTATGTTGACAGACTTGAAAATTGGTGTCAGTATTTCACTATACCTCTTCTAAAATGTCTTAATTCTTCATTTTTGGGAAAAAAGGTTTCATTTGACTTTTTGAGCCTTATTCTGTTTGCTTGTTCCGGTATATATGGCCTCAACGCTTTCTGTACAAACTTGAAAATTGGCATTTTTACTTCACTAGACCTCTCCCCAAAATGTTTTTTCACCAATTTCAGAACTAAAATATTCTGTCAGCTTTATTTGTAACATATACATTCTCCAAAATCCTTTTTCATTTGTTCTTTTTTTGATATTTTCCTGTGGAAAAAGCCAGTGATGTCATGAAGAGAATTAATTATGACCATGTTTATTTGTTGATTGAATCTTTTTATATGACATCATATTTTGACTCTACGGTCGTTCAATTATTGACTGTGATGGCGAGCCTTCTTGTTTTGAGGGGTTTGTTGAACAACCATAGCAATCAAAGGTGAGGGTTTGCGTAGGCGTTTAGTTCCATAAGGTATCTTTAAAAATCCCCATACTAAGGGCATGGGCAGATTCTAAAGTTAGGGGGAGCAAGAACCTAAAAAGGCGCCAGGACAGGTACAAAACAATTTTAAATTCATTCTACATTTATATTTCGTCATAGACGTCAAAATAAAAGATGGACGTACTTTTAAAGGAAATACATTATTGTTACTTCGTTTTTACATTAAAACACAATAAAAAAAGTATTACAGTAAGCTCATAAATTCAGAATTTTAAAACAAATTATCGTTAAACAAAAAGCATAAATTCAATGATGCATTTGCTATCCGTACTAGTAATAGTAGGAGGAGGAGAAAGAGGATGAGAAGGAGAAGGAAGTAGTTTTCCTTTGAGTCAGTTTATACTCATACTTGTAAAATATTGCGATATGGAAATATTCTGTGAATGTCACAATCCTTAATGACGTCACCTGTCTTTCTCTCTTCCTATTTCTGTTGTTTAACAAAATTAGGACAGACCAACCAACCGACCGAAAAGCGTTTGATAGAGATGTGTGAGCACATCTAGAAGAGTGTAATTTAGTTATTTTACATTTTAAGCGTAAAATGAAATAAAAACGAAGCAATATGACGAATGAATCATCATCAACATCATCATGATCATCATCATCACCACCGCCATCATCATCATCATCATCATCACCACCGCCATCATCATCATCATCATCATCATCATCATCATCATCATCATCATCATCATCCCTTTAGTGTCCGTTGTTGAGCTTAGAACTTGCCCAAGATTCACTAGACTTCTCTATCATGGGCATCGTGGAGCTAGTATTTTCTGAATTTGTCAACGACATCTAACTCTCTGTCGGCCACTACTTCGCATATGATATCTGGGGAGCCATGTTATGAATCGTGATGTCGAGTGGTTGTCTGACCATCTTGCAACGTGACCAGTCTATTGCCATTTGAGTTTTCTAATGGTTTCTATGATATCTCGGACACCTGTCTTTTCTCTGAAATATTGTGCTTTTTTATGATCTCTCCATGTGAGGTTGAGCCCATTTCTTTCATATGCACGTGCATGGTACTCAGTTTGAGGGTCAATCTATTGGTTACGTTCCATGTTTCAGCTACATAGGTGACTATCGGGAGAATGCATAGGTTTTATACCAATCTTTTGAGGACTGATCAAATTCTCTTGTTTTGGAAGTCGAGCTTGATCGACTGAAAGCTTGCCAACCTAGTATGATTCTTCGCTTGATTCCTTCTTCTTTTGAGGATTTCATGAAGATTCGTTGTTCTTACAACGCCAGGCAACAAAGATAAAAAATACCATTAAAAACTAGATTCGACTTTTATCGCAGAGGGGAAATAAAAAGTTGAGAACAACTGTTGAAACGGTCCCACTCTCGAAGAATGCACTCAGTGGGTGATGACAACAACACCATACTCATCCTTTAGCTATGCCACTGCCCTATACTTGGGCTATAACCCTGAAATGAGGAAATACAAATCAGTAATGCAATACGTGATGTGCGATGGGTTTATTTCATAAAAGACTCGATACATTCAACATTAAGTTAAGGTAAAGTATCACATTATTTCATTATATATATATATGAGAAGTGCCTGTACATTTGTGCGTTTGTGAATATATAAGTGAGAGGTGTCTGTTATTTCGAAATCGTACGACGGACGGAAATTTATTCTACATGACAATTATGGCAAGCTTCCCCACACACTATAAAGCATGAACCAAACCATTGAACTATCAAACATGAACCTTTGTTTTTTAAAAATTATTTTAATTGGGGATGAGACCTTGAGACCTAATGCTACGACAAGAAAGTAACCACGTCAAATTCTGTTACAAATAAAGCAGATGGTAAGAAGGGAGGAAATTACATGGAAATAATTCAAATCCACTGCTTTGATGTTTTTCATCTGGGTATAGGGTGGTTCTGTTTTCTATGTGTGTTTATGCTAAATTGGTCTCTTAGTTTATGTTCGGCAGCTTTCAAACTTTAAAAAAAAAAAGTTCAGGCCTTTTTTTAAGGATCACTGCCTAACAAAAGATGAGAGAATTGACTAATTCACTGATCACACCTTTACCCATTTTTTTGATTGACCCCTCCTCCCAACACAGCATTCTGCCAAGAGATGTTTGTCTGATGACGGTTTCCTTTGAGTGAGTAACCAAACTTGTTTCAAATTATTTTTTAGCGCAGAAGAAATGAGAATTTCGTCAACGCTTTTTTCTCGGCGACCTTTACATCAAATGAACGAGCATCACTAACCTTATTTTTACTTCTTCGATATCTACTTTTTTGAATTTTTTCCTGGTCTAATGTCACGAATGAGGAATACCATGTAAGGTTTTGTATTCAACACGATAGTCATTAATTTCAGCACTAACTTACTGACCATTGCTCCTCGGCAAGGCATCCCTTTTTGTCACCTTACTTGAAGAATACTGATACATTGCAACAAGGGAAATAACTCTTGTCCGTCTGAAAGTATCTAAGGGAAAGAACTCGAAACTCTTTTTGATCTGAATCAGAGTTCTAAAAATGTACCCGATAAAATCGAAGGCTTGTGAATTTGTAGATTTTAGAAAATGATGTATGAAAGCAATGATGAATTAAGTATGTAGTAAAAATAGTATAGGCTACTGGCACTGTATTTTCAAGGGCTCTGCGCTCTGGTGATTTGTAAATTTCTATAATTCTATACTTCTTTTATGAACGATTGTAGCTTTAAGGTTTTAGGTTTTAGGTAAGTATCATCATTTAATTTGGGTTATAATCTTGATGCAGTAATTGATGGGAGAGTGGTATCTATTTGATATATATATATATATATATATATATATATATATATATATATATATATATATATATGATGCATAGATATGAACATTTTAGAAACTGAAATCATGGCCGCCACACGAATATTAAAACGAAAACGACGTGATACTGAAATATTAGACATATCTATTGCATTATCTGGCTAATCAAACACTGCAAATATCTTGAGAATCGTTGACCCAAACGGCTTCAAACTTGACTCTTCACGGACAAACATATTTGGCAAATATCAGCTTCGTACGCTGGCCATTAACGCACGCGCGCACATACACGCACACACTCGGAAATTTGTAAAATTACTGTAAGATGCTATAGAAATGCAACTCAGTCTAATAGCAAAGTTATTTTCTTTATTTCAACAGGAATTATGACTGAATTCCTGGCTATCTAAAGTAGAAAAAGGCTCAATACTATCTTAGAAAATAGCCTCATATTTGCGTATATGAGGCAAGAATAATGAAAATTTGGTCTGATTAGAAATGCCCGTTTTATACATCGTCAAATGCACCATATTAAAAATTTCAATCCAAGAGAAAATGGTTAATTTTCCCTCATTTCATTCATTCACTTTTCATAATGCTGATGATGCTTAATAGGAAGAGGGTGATATTGGCAGTAATGGTAAAAATAGTAGTCGAAAAGTAGTAACGATTGAATGGAGACGACACTCCACTGGGATCTGCGTAAAGAACTTGAATTCGACAATACGAACGAATGGTACAAGCAAAAACGAGAAAGTGTCTCTGAGAATAGGATATATGATATTATTGTCACCCTATCGAGGCCAGGAGATTGGATATATTTGGTGTTGACAAGAAAAGGAAATAAAAAAAGAATATTTGAAAGATTTCCAGCGAATCACAGGATGAAGATGATTACTTCAACTTTTGTATTGTTTACATAATAAACAAATAATTATGAATAAGTATATATCTTTGTTGAAATGCATTTATTCATCCAAATAAAATAAGCCAGTGGGTATCTATACAATAATTTTTCGTTATTGCATAAGACTTTTCAGTCCAGTGAAACAGCCTCCTGGCAATCAGAGTTCAAGTCACGATAGGGAAATGTGAATTCTTTATATCAATTTGGACTCCTATCTTGGTAAGGATTGTTCTTGTTGTTCTTGTTACGGTAGATGAATGAAGTCAATGCCAGTTTTGGAGTTTGGCATAAATCAGCAAACATCAAGATCTAATCTGCGATCTGAACGAATCATAACTTGTAAGGTCAACGGTTGTACCAATACTCATTGAAAAGTTCCATAGAATCGAAAGGGATTGGAAGAAGAATTGAAATTGTGCAGTCTCTGGCTCTATTGATGTTGGTCACAACACTGAGGAAATTTGCAGTCACTTGATCACCAAATACCCTTGATGTAAAAATACAAATTAAATTGTATCAAAATGCATAAAAAGCACCGTGAAAATATCAGATTTTGGAAGAAAACTGATGACATTTGGTTTTCAAGGAAAACAAAGCGAAGTTTACAGAGGCGCTAACAGCAGAGCAATAGAAAACAAGTCACTATTGCATAAATATTACTAATGAGTTTGATCATCATTGGGTGCCACGTCAAAGTGGCCTTGCACCAGACTAGTGTAAGCTTAATGAATAGTTTTAGCCCTCAAAAGAAAACAATTTAAATAACAATTGCAGTACGAAGAATGACAAGTAATAATGATAATGTCTTGTTCTATCTTGTCCCCATAGACGTTTCTTCTTTCATTGATTACGAAGAAAGTGAAAACGGAAGGATGTTTCAATACTATCGGACTACATTTCTTATATAATTTAATTTATTCCCATAAGCAAAACCCTTGATTTTAAAGGGGAATTTTGCCACGAAATAACAGAGACAGCTAGAGGATCGCCGATGGCATTCAATTTCGCTAATCTGTTCATGTTTAAATTTGAGAGAGAATTAGTATGAACCTTCCGAAAACTTCCTGGAATGCAATTGTTGTCATGGATAAGGTACTTTGATGATATTTTTTCAAATGGAAAGGAGATCAAAAAAGTTTTCAAGCATTCCTTTCATATTGTGATTCTTTCACCGAAAGGAACAACTAGAAATCAAAAATTGATTTTATCTGCGGATTTCCCAAAGAATAAAAAGCAAGATTGTTCGTCCATAAACGTTCACTTATAACAGAACTATAGTGCAAACCCACTTCTTCATACCAACACAGGTGGTCGGATCTATCCAGATCGCACTATCAGATCGAATCCACTTTCGCGAATTATTAGAATTGGAAAAATTTGTAATATCAATGAAGACGAATTTATAATTTATTCAGCATAGAAATAATCTGATAGTAGTCGACGATCAACCAGAGCTCACTGCAGTCTTTCCAGAGCCTCCAATATTTTCGTACTATCGGAACAGAAATCTTTGATCTTAGTAGCTTGTCAAGCAAGGTTTAAACAAATATCATGATCTAGCACCAGGTGCACACTGGAGAATGAAAAAATGCAGTTACCCGTGCAAATTATGTGACCACATAAGACAAACAGAAATATTGAAAAACGTTAGATCTGGCAATACAAATCAAACTTCGAGAGTTTTTTGTCAATCAGAAAATATTACTTATGCTGCAGAATGCGCAAAACATGACTTGTTATTCGTGGTATTTACATCAATCACTTTGAGTTCATATTTCAACAAGCATTGCAACGATGTTATAACGAACAAGCAGCGTCAGAGCTGAACAAGCATTTTAGTGGAAGTAAAACACATAGTTTTGATGACCTTCGGTTGTATGACCTACAAAAAGGAGAAAAGCCTCGATGCTCCTGCAAACCACGAGAGTAAGTGAATATTAAGGCTAAAATCTCAGATAGCTGGAAAAATAATTACTAATTTCAGCGGACTGTGCCGTATTCACCATAAACTCTTTGGAAATAGTTTTCCCCGAGATTAAAAATATGCATCGCATTTATTGGAACAATAATGTATGACTTTCAGTTTGTATTTAACTTTTTCAACTTGGAAAAAATCGTTCGTAAAAAAGGACCTCGTAATTGGAACTTTGATGTGTGACAATCAAATTCTATTTTGCTTTTTATTGTAGAACTCTCCATTCAAGTTTTGCAAGCTGTTTTTTTAATGAATAGCGTTAGCAATTCAATATAAGCCCAGAATCTCTTTTTCCTTCCAACATATAACTTTCTTTACGTAATTCCCCCCACCACGACTTAGTTTTCATTATCTAGATCCTGTCTTCAAGTTTTCGTTCTATTTTTTTAAATCTAATTTCTTTTTACAACCTAACGGAACTCAACAACCTGATATACGCTGTCGCGAAAATGGTAAACAACACAAGGAAAAATCTCGAACAACAGGAACAAAAAGTCCACCTTGGAAATGAGGTCAGAAAGACAGATTTCCCAACTACAGAAAGATGAAGAATCACTGAAAAATGCATCACACCAGAACAGAACACGTGTAAGACTATGAAATAAAGACAAGATAAGACGAAAAGTCATGCAGCTGCTGTGGAAGAAATACACCAATACTAGCCAAAGAAGCTAGATTAAAGGATGTACACAAAGGACTGCCCAATACAAACAACGAAAGAAAGTTTTATCAAGACCTGAACGGAGAAAGAAAACATATAATAAAACCGGATGCCACAGAAGGAGAAACTTCTGGAAAGACGTATTGGGACACCAAAAAACAAAGGTCCCGAATGGCTACATAACACTGAAAGAAAACTCCCAGACAGAGATGACAGTGAACTAATTGCATTGAATGAGACAATATAGGAACATACCTTCTAAAAATAGCCAACTGGAAAGCAACAGACCCATTCATCAATTCCAAACTTGAAGCGAGGTCCCAGAATGGATGACCAAAGGCAGAACGACCATCATTCAAAAGGACACTGAGAAAGGGAACCAAGCAAGCGATAATAGACCAATAACGTACCTACAAATAATGTGGAAAGTCCTGAATGGACAGATAACAGAGAGAATATATATTTCTATAGAAAAAGAAAGGTCTGGCGAACGAGAAAGCTTATGACAATGCACAAGTTTTTGCATCTCAGAGATGACACCGATAGACTGTAGACTGTGAAGAGGAAAGAAGGCGACAAGGGATTCATCAACATAGAAGACTGTGTCTAAAAGGCTAAAATAGGATCAGAAAAGTATGCTCAGGCAAATAGTGATGACAGTATAAAAAGTACCGAAGCAGTGCAACGAACAACAAAAAAGTAGCAAACGAAGGAGTAGCCCAGTAAACAAGGAAACAAAAATGGGAACGAGAAAAACAAAAACAAAAAACTATAAGGGTAATTCAAAAGACAGATACAAAATGTTGCAGACAAGATATCATGGACCTGGTTACGCAAAAGGAACCTGAAGAGAGGAACTGAATTGCTCATCATGGCATCCTAAAACAAATGCACCAGGACAAACAATACCAAGGCAAAAATCGTAAACCATATAACCAGTGAATGAAGTCAACTTGTCCAGAAAGAATACAAAAACAGACACGACAGGATAGCAACACTGACTCCCTGGAGAGTGAGCAAACGACTGGGATTCAATCATGCAGACAAATGGGATCAGCACAAACCGGAGATAGTCTCGGAAATGGGGATCCACAAACCACCCCATCTAAGCGAGAAGACCAGACTTGGTAGTCGTGGGAAGGAAGGAGAACCTACCAGATAACAGACGTGGCTGTATTACAGAGTAAATACGAAAGGGAGTGAAAAAGGAAATATCAAGACCTGGCAAAAGAACTGGGGAAGATGTAGGGCATGACAGTCAGCGTAGTTCCAGTAATAGTAAGTGCACTCGGAACCGTACCAAATACACTGGGAACGAGATTGGAGTAACTGGAGATAAGTGGAAGGGATTGTAACAATGCAGAATACAGCATTACTGGGGAGTGCACAAACTGTGGCGAGTACTGGAAATATGACCTCAGTTGTTAGCAATGGCCTAACAGAAATGGAAAAAATGTCTAAGACGGTGGAAACCACAGCACTGCTGTAATAGGCGAGGACGAAATGAGAGGAAGGCTGTAGACCCAAGGAGAATTACTCTCACAACCTTTAGCAAGAACCACCCAAGAACTGGTGTGAAACTGTAATCTACAGAACTACTGTGGGCTGTGATGATGTGAAGAGGAGGCGAGGAGACTTAAACTTGCTGTCACTCAGAAACCCGAACAAAATCCACGAAGAAAGGAACACACCTGAAAGAGACGACGAAATCCCAACGGAAGAAGAGAAACACAGATACTAACTTTGGAAAAAACGACATTCTCTACTCTAAGAGATAAGGACAGAAATAAACTTTGAGAAGCAACTGAACATGTCAACTGCCTCTTACAAGACGTCGAAACAAACATCCTTTTGGAAATTAACAACCTAATCTATGCTGGAGCGAAAATAGTAAGACAACGTTTCACAACACAAGAAAGGACCCCAAATAATGATAATAATAATAATGATAATAATAATGATAATAGGAAGGAAAAACCCAAGTGGGAAAGAAGATTAGGAAGACAGATCTCACAACTCTAGAGAGATGAAGTACCACTGAGAAATGCACCACGTACAAACAGACCACGAGTAAGACTTTGGAACAAATTCAAGAAATACACGAAAAGGTATCCCTGCTGCAATGGGAGAGATAAATCAGTGGTGATTAGCCAAGGAGGCAAGACTGAAGAGATACAGGCAAAAAACTGCCCAATCACACAAAACTGCACATTCCAAAACAACGAGGGAAAGTTTTACCAAGATCTGAACGGAGAAAGAAGACAGAACATAAAACCAGACGCCATAGAGACCAAGAACTTCTGGAACAGCATATGGGGGCACCCGAAAAGACATAACGTGACCCTGCAATGGTTAGGAAACATGAAAAGAGAACTCAAAGATATAGACAATGGAGAACCAATATAGTTGAATGAAACCACATTGAAACACGCTCTCGGGAAAATAGCCAACTGGAAAGCACCAGGACCAGATGGGATCCACGGATATTGGTTTAAGAAATTTACCACACTACACAACAGACTCATCCACCTACTCCAAAGTTGCATAAATGAAGGCGAGGTACCAGAATGGATGACCAGAGGCAGAAACACCCTCATCCAAAAAGACCCTGAAAAGAAAAATATGGCAAGCAATTAAGGACCAATCACGTGCTTACCACTCATCATGAAAATCCCGACTGGACAAATATCAGAGAGAATGTATATATCAATGGATAGAAGGAGAATACCAGAAGAACAGAGAGGTTGCAGGAAAGGAACCAAGCGGGCGAATGACTTACACTGCATCGACCAGATGATCTTAAAAGAAGTAAGAAAAAGGAAAAAGAACATTGCAATACGATAGATAGACTACAAAAAAGCGTACGACATGATTCTTCATAGCTGGATACTCGAATGCCTCAGAATGCTCAAGATCAGCAAACCAGTGGCGAGTCTCATCGAAAACTCTATGAAAAACTGGAAAGTAGACTCAACAACCACAGGAAAAAATTAGCGGAGGTAAGTAAAAAAAGGAGAATCTTCCAGGAAGACTCACTGTCCCCACTATTATTTGTTATAACTATGATACCACTCAACAGAATCCAGATGAACAGCATAGGATACCGTTTCTCAAAACAAAAGGAAAAGTCAACCACCTGATGTACATGGACGATATAAAATTGTTTGCAAAAACAGGAGAGAGCTCGAGATGCTGTTTAACAAAGTAAAACAATACACTGTGACACTGGGGTGGAATTTGTGATAGAAAAATGTGCAATCATGGTAATGCACGAAGGATGGCTTACAATGGCAGAAGGAATCGAACTCCCAGACAATAGGAAAATTAGGGCACTGACCGCACAGAACCGATACAAATACGTGTCAGTTCTTAAATGTGACACGATAAAACGAGAAGAAATTAAGGAGAAAATAAGGAGAGAATACCTTAGTAGGACAAGGAAAATATTAGAGACCAAATTAAACAGCAGGAATCTGATAAAAGGAATGAATACATGGGCAGTATCAGTAGTGAGATACATATGGCTACTCTAAGGATGGACAAAGGAAGAACTCCAATTAATGGACAGGCGAAAAAGGAAACTTATGACAATGAAAAAAGCCTTACACCCCAGGGATAACACGGATAGACTATACGTAAAGAGAAAAGAAGAAGGCAGAGGGCTCATCAGCATAGAGGACTGTGTCCAGAGAGCTAAAACAGATCTAGAAAGATATGTGCAAGCAAACAGCGAAGACATCATAAAGAGTGCACGGAACAGCGTAACAAACAACAAAATAGAAAACAATGGAACAGCACAGCAAACAAAGAAAGAAAAATGGGAAAGGAAGAAATTATACAGAGATTTTAAGAGACAGATACAAGATGTGGCAGACGAAAGAGGCAGCCCTGGAGAATGGAAACTACAAATCACTCTGGGACTCTGACATCCAAACTGACCACTTCATTCAGTCTAGAAGACTGGATTTGGTAATCGTAGACAAGAAGAGAAAAACCAGCCTGCAGACCATAGAGTAAAGAGGAAGGAGAGTGAGAAACTGGAAAAATACCAAGATCTAGCAAGAGAACTGAAAAAGATGTGGATCATGAAAGTCAGGGTAGTGCCAGTAATAGTAAGCGCACTGGGAACTGTTCCGAAGATACTGAGGGTGAGACTGGAGAAGCCCAGGATAAAAGGAAGGATTGAGACTGTATAGACCACAGTACTGTTAGGAACCGCTCGGATACTGAGGAAAGTGCTAGAAATATAAGGATTACAACATTATATGTTAGCAGTGGCCTAATAGAGGAAGGGAAATGAAAGCGGAGATGTGAACCTTAGCACTGGTATGACATGCGAAGGAGAGAAGAGATATTGGCTGAAGTCCTGGGGAGACATTGTCACTCAGCCTTCAGCAATGACCACCGAGCAACTGGCGAGAAACTGTAAACCACGGTATTACTGTGGTCCATAAGAATGAGGAGAAGAGGGCTGGAGACTTGAGGAGACTTGCTGTCACTCAACCTCCAGCGGTAACCGCCAGGAAATTGGTGTGAGATTGCAAATAATAATAATAATAATAATAATAATAATAATAATAATAATAATAATAATAATAGGACCCCGAGCAATAATAGGGAAGAGAAACCCAACTGGGAAAGAAAATTACAAAGGCAGATCTCCCAACTACAGAGAGATGAAGTACTGCTTAGAAATACACCACACACGGACAGACCACGAGTAAGACTTTGGAACAAATACAAGGTAACGCAAAAAGGCATCGCAACTGTAGTCGAAGAGTTACACCAGAAGAGATTAGTCAAAGAGGCAAGACTGAAAAGATACAGACTAAGAACGGCCCAATACACACAAAACTGCACATTCCAAAACAATGAGAAAAAGTTTTACCAAGATTTAAATGAGGAAAGAAGGCAGGACATGAAACCAGATGCCACAGAGGCCAAGAACTATTGGAATAGCATATGGGGGCACCCAAAAAGACACAACGTAACACCGCAATGGTTAGGAAACATGAGAAAAGAACTAGAAGATATAGACGAGGGAGAACCAATAGTACTGAATAAAACCACATTGAAACATACTCTTAGGAAAGTAGCCAACTGGAAAGCACCGGGTCCCGACGGGATCCAGGGGTATTGGTTCAAAAAATTCACCCCGTTACACGGCAGACTCACCCACCCACTCCAAAATTGTCTGAACGAAGGCAAGGCACCAGAATGGATGACTAAAGGCAGAACCACCTTCATCCAAAAAGACCTAGAAAAGGGCAACATAGCAAGACACTATAGACCAATCACGTGCTTACCACTTATGTGGAAAATCCTGACCGGGCAAATAGCAGAGAGAATATACATGTCAATGGAAAGAAGGGGACTATTACCAGAAGAACAGAAAGGGTGTAGGATAGGAACCAAAGGGGCAAACGATTTACTCTACATAGACCAGATGATCTTAAGAGAAGTGAGGAAAAGGAGAAAGAATATCGCAATGGGATGGATAGAGTACAAAAAAACGTACGATATGATTCCACATAGCTGGATACTCGAATGCCTTAGAATGTTCAAAATTAGCGAACTGGTGGTTAAATTCATTGGTAATTCGATGGAAGACTGGAAAGTAAACTTGACAGTCGCAGGGGACAAACTAGCAGAGGTAGGGATAAAAAGGGGAATCTTCCAAGGAGACTCGTTGTCCCCACTATTATTTGTTCTAACAATGATACCGCTCAACAGAATCCTGAAAAACAGCAAAGGATACCACTTCTCTAAAACAAAAGGAAAAGTCAACCACCTAATGTACATGGACGATATAAAATTGTTCGCAAAAAACAGGGGAGAGCTTGAGACTCTGTTCAACAAAGTAAGGGAATATAGTGAGGACATAGGAATGGAGTTTGGGATAGAAAAATGTGCAATCATGGTGATGCACAAAGGAAGGCTTTCAATGACTGAAGGAATTGAACTTCCAGACAACAGCAAGATTAGGGCATTAACCGCACAAGACCGATACAAGTACCTAGGTGTCCTTGAATGTGACACGATAAAACGGGAAGAGATTAAGGAGAAAATAAAGAGAGAATACCTCGGAAGGATAAGGAAAATATTAGAAACCAAATTAAACAGCAGAAATCTAATAAAAGGAATGAACACCTGGGCTGTGTCAGTAGTTAGGTATACAGGACCATTCCTAGGATGGACAAAGGAAGAGCTCCAATCAATGGATAGGCGAACAAGGAAACTTATGACAATGCGTAAAGCATTACACCCTAGAGATGATACAGATAGACTATACGTTAAGAGAAAAGAAGGTGGTAGGGGGCTCATCAGCATAGAAGATTGTGTCCAGAGAGCTAAAGTAGTCCTAGATAGATATGTGCAAACAAATAGTGAAGAAATCATAAAGAGTGCGAGGGATAGTGCAACACACAATAAAGTAGAAAACAATGGAACAGTACAGCAAACTAGAAAAGAAAAGTGGGAAGGGAAAAAATTGTACGGCGAGTTTAAAAGACAGATAAAAGATATAGCAGACGAGAAATCATGGACGTGGTTACGAAAAGGAAACCTTAAGAGAGAAACAGAATCGCTCATCATGGCAGCCCAAAACAAAAGCATAAGGACAAACTACATAAAAACAAAAATCGACAGAACACAGACAAACAGCAAATGCCGCATGTGCGGTGAGAGATGAGACAGTAAACCACATAACTAGTGAATGTAGTCAGCTCGCCCAGAAGGAGTATAAGCATAGACACGATAGAGTAGCAACGATGATACACTGGGAACTAAGTAAACAAATGGGATTCAACCATGTGGAAAAGTGGTATCAGCACAAGCCAGAGGCAGTTTTAGAGAATGACAACCACAAACTACTCTGGGACTTTGACATCCAAACTGACCACCTCATCCAGGCAAGAAGACCGGACTTAGTAATAGTAGACAAAAAAGGAAGGCCTGCCAAATAGTAGACGTTGCTGTGCCTGCAGACCATAGAGTAAAAAAGAAGGAGGGTGAAAAAAGGGAAAAATACCAGGACCTAGCAAGGGAGTTAAGGAAAATGTGGAACATGAAAACCAGGGTAGTACTGGTCATAGTGGGAGCACTAGGAACTGTCCCCAAAACGCTGAGGGAGAGACTGGAGGAGATCAGGATTAGGGGGAGGATAGAGACCGTACAGACCACAGCGCTACTTGGAACTGCACGGATACTGAGGAAGGTGCTAGAGATATAAGTACTGCAACGAATAGTAGCTCTGTCATGATATGCGAAAGAGGGAGGAGACGTTAGCTGAGGACCTGAGGAGACTTATTGTCACTCAGCCTTCAGCGATAACCACTGGGCAACCGGTGTGAAACTGTAAATCGTGGAATTACTGCGACCTATGAGTACTAGGAGAGGAGGGCTGGAGACTTGAGGAGACTTGCTGTCACTCAAACTCCAGCGGTTACCACCAGGCAACTGGTGTAAGATTCAATAATAATAATAATAATAATAATAATAATAATAATAATAATAATAATAATAATAATAATAATAATAATAATCCTCTGAAACACAACTGGTCATCCAATCTAAGCCAGAACATCGGATCGTATAGCGGGGAATAAGGAGTAAATTGCACTGTTCCAGCTCACCACAGGTTGAAGCAGAAAGAAAGGGTACTGGAAAAGTTGTGGAACATAAGGTTGACCCAATAGTGGTCGGAGTCCTGGGAACTACCCACTAGAGCGTGCGAAAGAACCAGGAACTAGGAACCCAGGAGAGAGCTGGAGTCACTTAAAATACCGAGGAGAGTCCTGGAGTATAGGGGAGTATTGGGTAGACTTGCCTCCTTTGATCTCCAGCGAAAGCCCCCACTGTTAGTGCGAAAACCTAACGAGTGCAAATAATTGAAGAAGAAGAAGAAGAAGAAGAAGAAGAAGAAGAAGAAGAAGAAGAAGAAGAAGAAGAAGAAGAAGAAGAATTAGTATCTGTGGTGTCCCCCACATTCCTGATGTATAAATAGAACAAAAACTGTTTTTAATGAAGCCAAATTTGGTTTGCGTGGGAAGCAGTAACAACATCCGATTTTACTTGAATCATTGTTTTTGTTACACTACAAAATTTGAGAAATTGAAGAATCTCAAATGAAAAAGAAAGAAAAAAGGATGAAAGAGTAATTTCTACAAAAATAGAGGAGGGAGAGAAAACGAGAGAGAGAAAATAAAGAGGAAGAAAAATAGAGGAGAAAGATGAAATAAGAGAGAGAGAGAGAGAGAGAGAGAGAGAGAGAGAGAGAGAGAGAGAGAGAGAGAGAGAGAGAGAGAGAGAGAGAGAGAGAGAGGAATGGACGATGAACGGGAAAGAGAAAATGAGAGGCAATGAAAGATTTTATAACATTCGTTTTCCGTTTTGTGAAAAATAAGAATTGTAATTTGGGCAACAGCTGAAATAAAATCTTCGTTCTTAACAGCCAGAAAATATTGACAAAACATTCAAGTCACACAATTCTTTCTTTCTCTCATTTTATTTGTGTCTCTGTCTTGGTCACTCTACTCTGTCTATAATTTCATTATGTGGATCCCTACATGTTGGTCTGATGTTTCAATGCCGTGGCATTTTTCAAAGTGAACAAATTTCACAATTGTATCATGTACACAGAGATTTGGGGATTTTTATTTATTCGTGATATATATATATATATATATATATATATATATATATATATATATACATTTTTTCAATTATACATACATATACACACACACACACACACACACACATATATATATATATATATATATACATTTTTTCAATTATACATACATATACACACACACACACACACACACACACACACACACACACACACACACACACATATATATATATATATATATATATATATATATATATATATATATACTAGCTGGGATACCCAGCGTTGCCCGGGAAAAATCTTTCAATATGACAACACTGGAAAGGAAATGAAATTTTATAGGGATTGAAAAAAAAATGAAGATTTATCATGGCATAGGCTCTGAGATGAAGAGAATTTATACGGTCATTTACATGGAATAGAAATTAGGTCTGCAGTTTAGCATTATAGCCACAATACAGATAAATTTCCATCTTATAAAAACTTGAAATGTTTTCTTCCTCAAACATGCCAAATTTCCGGAAGATTTGAATGTCTAAGAAATTGAAAGCACATGGATTTCATAGAAGGGAATGAAAATTGATTACTTCATATAATAGAGACAAATAAAAAAAATGCACTAGCACTGAGAGGAAAAAACTTTCCTTGTCGGTCCGCCAACTCTATTTTTCGAGACTTTACCCACTCGGCTACAAAATTGTCCGAACCCCCTGACATGTGTTTTACGTTCTAATGAATAATGTGAAAAATCTCCCTAAATGATGCTGATTCGAAATATACATACATTTTGGTTTCACAGATATAACACTAATACTTTCTGAGGGAATTTTCGATGAAAAAATAAAATAATAATCTTGCTTTCTGAGAGCGTGCATAGAGACCCCATAAAAATTGACGAACATGTTTTGTGAAATTCAACTTTGAAATGTGTAGCGAATGGATCCATCCCTTTTTATATGTGCGTGTGTTTGTGTGTTTGTGTCCTCTAACACTCCTGGCCATACTATTTTATCTACAGACTTGAAAACTGACATCAGTACTCACTACTCTACCAGAATGTTTATTCTAATTTTCATAAAAAAGTCTTTTTTTGAAAACGCCAGTGATGTTATTTAGAAAAATTATTCGGATCACATTCATTCTTCGATGGAATTTTTTTTACATGACTTCAAATTTTGACGCTACATTTTTTCAATTATTGATTGTCCTTGTCTTTGCAGTTCAATGACGATTAAATTCCTTCCAATCCTTGTTCGAAAGAAGAAACAAAAAACGTTGAGATATTGATAGCATCAGTACAGATATACCAGCAATTTTTGGTCCAATGTTGAAAACGAATCATCAGTTACATATTGTTGGAGGCGTTTCTGCCCAAATGGCAAAAATGACGAAAAGTGACAGAAGTCAAAATTGTAATTTCCATTAGATGAAGCATTGGAAATCATAAGTATAGATAAAAATAATAATGTCACTATTTAACACATCTTATTTTTTTTACTCACTTTTTATCTCAACTTCACGATGACGACCTGAATATTAAAGTTGCAATTATAAGAACTGAAAGAGTCAAGATGAAGGCGCATAGTAGTATGAAAAGAATTCATAATAATGATAGTTTATAAAAACATTACAATGCTGAAGGACCCCCCCCCAAGGAATTTATTGAAAATACTGCAGAAAGTCAAAATGGCCAGAAATTTAACTATGGAAAAACCAAAATGTTTATGGTCAGGGCTTTTAAAAAAGTTTAGATCAGACCACAAAATGTCCAGAATGGTAACCCAGGAAGATGAGAAGAAGAAAATTTCTACAAGGAAATA